>CAEGAE010079387.1:0-68235 GCA_903067095.1 Girardinus metallicus | reverse complement strand
TCTGTCAACTACGTTGCCTGTAGGGATTTTTAATGTCCAGCAGGTGTCAGTATTCAGTGACACAGTATCGACACAGTATCAATACAGTTTTGCTACGGGTCAAAACGCCTCATTTACCCATCACTACTACAAACAATTTCTAACTAAGCTGATTATATTATTAATCTTATTATTCTCAAATCTGTGTCATTGTATGGTTTTAATTTGTAGCACCGTTCAGTATCTGGAACAACAGCCGTAATCCCCTACACTCGTCCTGGCACTCTTTCACAGTCTTCCTGTTGTGCTCAGAGAGCTTATTTTACAATACACACTGGAAGAACAACAGCTCTGCCAGGAATTAAGCTGCAACTAATTCAGAGACACTATTTGAGAAGACGCAAACTGGAAATTTGCCAAAATGCTCTGATGAGAAAATTTGTTTAAATTTTTCATGGAAGATTTGGAAGAGACAAAACACTATTCCCAAAAATATGAAGTGTCAGGTAAACATTTATTTTAGAGAGCAATCTTTTTTTAGGTAAAATCTACAACATTTAAAAAAAAATAATTTGAAATATTCATGAGCAAATACAGATAACTTTGTACGGTTAGTGATGGTGTCAGGACCAAGCAGATAGATTTCTCCCAGGCAAGAAACATTCTGACATTTCAATATCATTGCATGAGATTTCATTTCTCTAGGCATTTCACTTCTATTAAGCATTCAAAGATTCTCACTCTGATAATTATGGCAGAGCCTCATCATGTCTAATTCATCCCAAAATGGTGGGGAGGTGGTTGCAACATGTGAGATTAGTGCATAAATCAAATTTAAATTCAAACAGTAAAAGGTTTTTGGTTGTAATTTGTAAACAAAAATCTTAAGGGATAAAAATGCCAATTTTCAAATTAGTTTCCTGGGATGGTGCTATAAAAGGTCAGAAAATGATTTACAACATCAGTAATAAAAAGATAGTAATAGCTTAAGATAAATAAATCAAATGTATTTAATCATTAAAATGCCTAAAAGTAAAGTGATCCGAGATATGATGTCATCATTAGTCATAAAGTCCTATCGCTTGAATGTTTTTCAGCATCTTATAATTGACAATTCTGATTAGAGTATCCATAGGTCACTGTTCAAGCAGCAGAAAGAGCTTAGCTTTGTTACAGGGTCTGTCTATTCTTCCTCTCCAAAAATTTAATTTGTGGATGTCTTGTGTCACTTAATAATTTCTCTAGGCACAGCTTCAGGAATGAAAAACTATTTTCTGTAAAATTTGCTCTGGGTTCTCAAACACAGGTACTATAAAGGGTGACGACAGTAAACGACAGAATGATCTAATGATCCTTGTGCAATCAAATAACTACCACATAAGTACATTGATAAAGGTACTTACTTTTAAAAGTTGTGGTGAAAACTTATGTTTCTGCTTTTTCATCCAAAGAAATCTGGTTTTGTGCATTTGATGGGATCAATACTGCTTAATTTCCTAAATTTGCTATTTTTTTCCCCAGTTTTAAAACCCAATCAGGCACATAATGCATATGTGTACCAAAACTATCTCTACAGTGAAAACACATTTTCTCGCCCTCTATTCGATTAAATATAGCTTCTGGATTATCTAACACAATGTAGTCCTTTAAATATGTCCCAAGTGTTTAAAAAATGCTTTCCAGGATGAGATTACTTATCTCCCAGGTGCACTGAAGCCTACTAAATTCATTACATCACACTGTAAAGGTCAAGTAAAATTCCCTGTTTCAGACCTTTTCTAAGCAGTGGAATATAAATCTCTCACCATCTGTGTCAGATAAGTTCTGAATGAGCATGCGTAATTGAGGTTTTATCTGTCAGATGAACATTTAATGGGGAAAAAACAATACTGTGAAGAATGTAGCAGATACAAGTAGTACCATGCTCCTTGCTGTAACCAAAAATGAGCTTTAAATGTGGCATTCCTGCTTTCTGCACCATGATTAAGATTGTTACCGTGCATGTCCCATTTTACTTTTTTTTATAATAAATTTTATGTTCAGCCAAAACACCACAAGTGAATGTAGAAAGCTATATCAAAACAAATAAAAAACTACAATAATAAGAGCAACATGCCAGAAAGAATGTCAGATTTGCTCAAATAACTTTTGTTTTACTAACACTCCTTCACACTTGGTTTAACAGCAAAAAGGCATTTAAAATCAGCTAGAATGCAGATGCTCTTTGCAGATTCTTGAAATAGGTCTTCCGGCATGATTCAAAGATTCCCATAGCGTGTATTTGGAGCATGAGATTGCCTCTACTTTCACAGTGAGATCATGGTGATTTATTATCATGGTGGCAACATAACTGTCTTCTTTATGGATCCAGATAACACCAGTGATGGGTTATCTATAATTGTTCATCAGAAAATATGAAACAAGACTGGCCACACTTGCCTCACATCAAGGCTATCACTTTATTTTGCTTAGTCCAGACTGCTAGTATCCCAAATGCTAATTCTCTTGGCAGTTTGGCTGATATAGTGTATACAGCTCTAAAGGATCTCCTCACTAGTAAATACCCAGCAACAGCTAGGTCTCTTACATATAAATATTGATGGGATGGGATAAACACCTCCAAATTCACATCTGCTAGTGGCTGGGTGACAGAAAGAATTTGAAAGTTTTATAGGCGGCTGTTTAAATATAAAATGTATTTGCCATGTGATCAAAGAAAAGACTCTCAAAGATAAAGAGAAAAAAGTATGAGGTACAGGTTATAGGCTTCATAATATCATTTTACTATTGTTATAGGGCAAGTTATATAAACAAATGCTAAGAGTGCAGTAATACTATGGTTTTCTTGACACAGAAATGAAGTTTTACAAAATTTGTTGCAGTAATTCAGCAGTGTATGAATGCTAAGGGTGAGACTGGAGTACAAACAGTCTCACCCAAAGCATTCATTGTGTTGTGAACTGAGCTAGCTAGTTTAACTAAATGTTTTCATGAGGCCTGGTGGGGAACATGAATAATAAACCAAAAAAAAAAACATAATGAGCCATAAAAAAACAGAAAAGGGTCTTATAAATATCATCTGCTGTTGAACTGCAGGTTTTGTGGTTAAGATGCTAATTTCACATTAGGCCTAAAACATTGATAAAAACTAACCATTTCATTTCAATTACTAAAGTAGTATATCAAAAGCAGAACAAAATATGTTGTTTTATGTTCATGTTGTTTTGTTGCCATTAGTCAACACTTTATAGAATATTGTCACAAATTTGCCCCAAACCACCAAAAGGCCAACATGTTTTATCTCTACCACTAATGCTTTATGATGCATACTTAACATGTATAAAGGATTATACCAAAATCATCCAATGGTTGGAGGCATGCCCAGTTATGCCAAATTTAGTTTTATTTCCGCATTACATGCCTGTAAGCTCTACTCAAGTAAGTAGAGCTTGCAGTCTCTACTTATTTGAAATCAGTTTCACAGCAAAAGGACAATCTATTTGTATATAATTGTAAATACATTCAACAGTAAAAGATGTGCATGTAAAATGCACTCTTTATATTGAATAATAATATTCTTCAATATATAAATCTGCATTAGTAAATACATTTATATACACGCATTAAGTCTAATAAATCCATGTTTAAAAAACGTCTCACTATAGTTTAAGTGAATCTGAGATGTTACAGCACATGAGTCAGCAAAGCAGCACATGTGGTGAACTCATCCCTTCTGTCAGATGTTTCCCCCATGCTGTAAAAGCAACAGTTGCCAAACCATTAATAAAAAAAGAACAATCTGGAGAAATCACCAAGTAAAGTTTGACACATTTTAGCAACAAAGTAGTTCAAAGTGATTTACATGACAAACACATAACATAGTAACCAAATATAAAGCAAGCATTAAATATACACCAGATATGTTAATGTATTTGTTTTTCAGAGGTGTCCCTAAACAAGTGGGTGTTTAGTCTTGATTTAAAGAAACTAAGTGTTTTGGCTGTTTTGCATTTTTCTAGAAGTTTGTTTCAAATTGGGAGAAGCAATCTGAACGCTGCTTCTCCATGTCACTTGAACCAGAAGACCTGAGTAGCCCAGACCACTCAGTTCTAATTTTCTTTAAATTCAGGTCTGAGCCTCACTTGTTTAGAATGGTCTTTGATTAATAATAACTGGAATATTGTCATTAGTTGTAATCTGGATTACAACTTTTTGTTACTTTTATTTTTTTTCCATTGCAGAGTAATGTGCTTTGTTGTTGTTTGTGTTTTTATCATGTAAAGCGCTTTGAATTTCTTTGTTGCTAGAAAGTGCAATGCAAATAAACTTGATCATGACATAGTGCAAATAACACACAAATAAAACTGTGTACTTAGTTAACAACCAACTGTCACTGCAGGCTACTGACCACCTCTGAATTATCTGTGAACAGCTTTTATCCCAGAAGGCTTTCCAATAAAACTGGATGGAGTGTACTGCAACGCCATTAAGTTGTTTTTTTTTTTCAAATATATACATTTTCTTTGTACTTGGCGCATTGCAGATGACAGAGATTTTAGACTCACAGGAATTAAATATAGTGACCTCATTAAAATAAAACAAACAGGCTGCAACAGAAATGAAGGGGTTTGTTCTTCACAAACCCCTTCATTTTTGAATGAAGGAGTTCAAAAAATAAGCCTTTTATGCTGCAACTAAAAGGTTTAGTTGCAGCATATATTTAATTGCTTCCAAAATCCAGGAAACCTTGCATAAATATATATAGAACTGGACCAGGTGTAAAGAGTTTTGAGCAAACACTAATCAGGCTGTAATTTAGCACTGTGGTTGGACAATGAGTACAGACAGTTTTAAAATGACTCAAAAAGTGAGTGTAGTTGCTCCTGCTGGGTTTTTCTCTCAACATAAGAGGTTCCACTGAAAGCAAATGAACGCCTTAAATCCTTGTGATTTGAAGCAGATGGCTACATGGATGACTGAACCTACATAAATTACTGAGAGCAGTTATCTAAGGTCTTGTCATGTATAGAAAAGAACATAGTCTCTTCATGACACAAAGGGGTCTCTGCTAATTGTGGCACAGTGAATGTAATGTCTCCCTTCCAGGAAGTGCTGATGAAAGGCTGTTTGAGAGCTTTAGGACAGCTTAATTTGCCTGGCCTGTTTGACTCATCAAGTTGAATGATCGGAAAGAATAATTGAGGGCAAGCTAAAGGCTAAACTATCTTTTGTACACTCAATATATTATTCTGTTTCCTCTGTTCTAGGATGAAAATTGGCCTCCTATGGTTTGGAGCATTTTAAATAAATGCTCCAGATTTTCTATCTGAGTTCTAAATACATTTTCAACTGTGTGCTGTGGACTTTCATGGCTTTTGGTCAAACACCCACACTTTCTGTACAGACAAGTTAAAAGGCAAAAAAATGTGCACTTTAGCCTACACAGACAGTGCTTTACATTACTCATGCTATTATTTGTGAAGTTGCTGTAAGGGAATTGGTAGAGTCTAGGAGTACCGATCAGTACAAAAAGTATACTGTGGAAGTACATAGTAATTATATATATATTTTCACATTATACATGTAGGAACAGTGTCTTTCCTTTAGTTCTTCAGTTTTGCTGAGTTTTAGGATTTTGTCTTCTTGGTGGGGGTACATGCTAATTTTGATGAATTAGTTACATAGTTTTTAAGTAGTTTAACACAATTACTTATTAATTTTTTATATGCAAAAGTAGTGAGTCAGAATCTTTGTACTCAAGGGTTTCTGACACTTCTATGAATCTAACGCACAAGCAACATCAATTATGTTTTGCTTCAAAAAGTGATCTGGTGGGACTTTGGGAAAGACTACTGTTGTGTCCAAATGTATGCAAAAAGGAGTCATGGTAGGTCTTCAAGCCTAAATTACCATGTCAATGCAAAACATGTAGCGGCAACCACCGATGTCCCAAACGCTAATGTCAGGATCCATAATCCACATTTCTAAAGAGTTTCCAAAAAACTTGAAACCTGAATATGATTACTAGCACTTTGCATGGATCTGATTGTTAAACAACCTAAAGATCAGATTAAAAACAAATATTCTTGTTGTTGAGCTCATATGTTTATTTATTCAGTAATTTAGCAGCACAAAATACTGAATACATTTCTACAAGACACAGTTGTCAAACTCCAGTCATCAATGTGTCCTGGAACATTTTGATGTGGTCCAAGTCCAACACCTAAACTATAGAATTAAATTACCTCCTCATGCACCGACATTTTACAGAGTTTTATTATTGACCTATTCATGTGATTCAGGTGTGTTCACCTAAAACCTGCAGGACACTGGCCCTTGAAGACTGGAGTTTGACACCTCTATGTTAGAGAAATGTTAAGACAATTAAGTACAAGCTCAGAACAATGGCAGTATTAGAGTTTGTGTATCACCCCCTTTGATCCATGTGGCACTGGTTAAGTTTTCACACACCAATCAACGTATGTTACTTGCTCAAATGGAGTCAAATTTTAAATTGATGACTACACTTGTAAACTAGTTTTACCAAATGATAAAACACAGAAACATTATTCATTGTCTTCAGGAAAGTATGAGCAAATGTTAAAAAGTAGAATCATGTCCCATCTGCATTCTAAAATATTAAATTAATTTATAGTATATGATCTTCATCTGCTGTACAAAATTTACAGATTTTTCTTGTGTACCTTTCCTGAGTAATTCTATGCATGTGGGTCCTGTAGTTCAGTAAATGATATGCAGTGCTGAATATTAACTTGGATGCTTAGATGGGTCAAATGCACTAAAGTGTTGATAGCACCACAGACATCATTCAAGAAAAGGCCACATCTGTTAAAGTGGACAAAAGGACATAGGGTATCACTGTAGTAGTTCTGTTCTTAGTTTGATTTGCAATTAAATTGTGTGGCATTGTTAAAATGAATTTTAAATTTAAAACATCAACAAAATAAACAAAAAAGTGCTGCTTGACGTGAAAGGGTTTGCAAAGCAATGAATCGTTTTTTTGTTTTGTTTTGTTTTTGGATTCTGCATTTCCACAAGTGTTTTCCACAAATTTCCTTCCATGTCTGAAAATTGGTGTCCTAAGAATTGCTTTGTAGTAATAGTCAACAGTTTTGTATCCCCTGCAGCATTCAAACTTGTGTTTACCACCGGGCTCCCAGCTCTTCAGCATTCATTATGTCATGTAAAATTAACAAGTAAAGCCCCAGTCCCAGCTGCTGCTATTTCTGCCTTCATATTACCTCTGCCTGTGGGGAAAAGCCCAAAAACAAATATTTATTTTTCTCTGAATTGTAGTGATGCCTTACATGTATGAATGGATGTTTTTCTGAAACATATTACATATTGATTTCATAAAGCGTTGTCACAGTCTTGTTTTCATTGTATCCAAGTTAAGATATACACATCGCTTTTACAATGTATACATAAATCAAGCAAATAGTGATAATTTGCTTATCCTCTCGTCTTCATTTGGTCTAACTTGTTAACTTGTGTTTTCTATAGAAATGTTTTAATCTCTTCAGGTTGCTACTTGTGCATTGATCCTCTTCTTTGCTATTTCTACATTTGTCTTTGCAGCTACAATCTTCTTTTATCCATCTTTCTGGTATGCCCTCTTCAAGGAGTTAAGACATTACAGAGATCCTGTCCTTTCAGCCTCTATTGATTCACAGCTCTGCTTACTAAAATCAATTAATCACCAATTCAATCAAAATAGGGACTGGAGATAAGAAGAAAATGGGAGCGGAAAGAAAAGAGAAGACAGACATGGAGTAAAAAGAGAATTTAGATTGAAGTATAATAATGAAGAACTTTTAAGGCTTTAAATGAAAGCCATCGAATCAACCCTTGATTAAAAGAAATGAAAAACAGGAAGTGAAAAAGCTAGAACTAGAGCTAAATTCAGACACAGAAAGCTGCACATTAAACAAAAAGATCTAAAAGAAACTGTCCACATGGATTTGATGCATTCACCAAACTTCAGCAAAAAATGTAATCAGACAACAATGTAAAAGAACCTTGATGTGTGTGTGGGTGTGCGTGTGCGTGCGCGCGTGTGTGGGGGTGTGCGTGTGTGTAAAGTGCCCTGATGCTTATTGACTAGTCTGTGGAAAAGGTTTTTCTTGATTGAGGAGATGGAATTGTGCCAGGGAGAAGAGACTAAGGCATGATGGAGCAATCAGAGCCACGCTTTTTCTCTCAGTTACTGTAATTTCATACAGAGCCTCCTTGCACACACATCATTTGGCAGACAGATAACGGTGTCTGGCGTCATTAACCTGGCATGCTTCTAATTCATACAGATTAAAGATGCTGCCCATTCTAGCTCTGGGTTGATCAGTGGTGAGTTTGTAGTTTCTGAGCTGTTTTCACTGGAGAAGTTATCCACTAGTAACAAAATGTCAACAAAGCTGAAAATGTAAAGACTAAATTTAAGTACTGTAGTTAGTGGCAGACCTGTCTTGACTGTGGGGATCTTACGATAAAAGAAACAGAGTGCCTTTCAAAGTTATACACCTCCCCAGGCCCCAAACACATATGTAGTCACATTCCAACTACAAACTTCTATTTTCTGTGCTTTGTGAATAATCAAAACAAAAATAGTACATAAAAATAAATTTGAAGGAACATTAGTGAACAAAAAAACAAACCTTAAAGGCAAAGGAACACAACATATAGGAAAGTTTGAGACATTTAAAGCAAGAGTAGACCATAAAACAAGATTCCTAGCTTTCAATATCTCACAGAGCAATGTTCAAACCTGATTAACCTGAAAAAAGATTAGTCAAAACCTAGTTGCCCACTTAAATTCACAGACTGGCCAAGAAGTGCATCAGTCATGAAAGCAGCAAAGAGCTTCATGGAAACTTGGGAGAAGCTGGAAAGATCCAAGGCTCAGATGAACAGTGTGTTGATAAAACATCTATTTGTTTCCTCCAAAAATGTAGCATTTATGGAAGAGGAGCAAGAAGAAATCAATTCTTTAAAGGAAGTCATAGAGGTCCCATTTTCAGTTTGCGACACCCCAAATTGTAGAATATGCTGTCACATCAAACCAAAAATACATCTTTTCCCTACTTAGAAAATGCAATGTGTTGGTTATGACAAAAAAATAATAAAATATGCACTGTGGCTAAATGTGAGCAAAATTAAATAGGAATTAATATTTTTGCAAGAAACTGGATGTAGTGAAGACACACTAAAAAAAAGAGTGATACACAAAGATTTACATAAATGTTTATGTTTTATGTATCGTTTGCTAATTTTGTTTATTTGACCAAATTTAATCTTTAACTTACAAATAAAAATACTTGCTTAAAATAAAACATGCTTTCAAACTACTTTTTGAAGGCTGAAAACCTAAGAAAAGGAACTAATAGTGAGATTTCAGTCCTTACTTTTCCAATATCTTATTCTTGGGTGTATTCCTGTCAGTTGCTGTGGGGTAATGTGGCAGTGAATGTGGTCTGGAAGAAAACGATGCACTGTGCATGTCAACACTGCTGTGATGGTGTTTGGATCACCCTTACCTCCCAGGTGATAGGTTCCTCCTGTGGTGATGCTGAGAGGTGAGGTGGAACGCACAGCAGACACTTCTTCACCATCCACTGTCAACATTGCGAAGTTCTCTTTGGCGACCAGGCGTATGGCATGCCACTGGCCATCATTGAGGCCTGAGCCTGTTGAGTTCGAAAGGAAGTGACAAATATGCCTTTAGAAAACACAAAAGTTCTATCTTTTTCTTGGGGTGATGGGTTGGTAAATATTTCAGAAAGAAAGTAATGTAATTTTAAATAACTAGTTACTGCAAAAATATGTATCAAGATTGCCATCACACTAAAATTTGATGGATCATTATGGATTTAGCGCATGGATAGTCAAAGTAAGAAAAAAAATGTTCTTTTGGTCATGTTTGTATCTTTCTCAACATCTATTTTGTACAACATTCATTTTTCTCCACGTTAAAGGCAGTTTTGTTTGTCTGGTCATCGTGAACCTAATAGCACTTCACTTATACCAAAGATACATTTGCACACATTTTCCCCGCAGGTCCTCTTCCTCCTTTCAATCCCATATCTTTCTACAGACGCCCTCCAGTCTTGGGGCCTCTTTGTCTTTAATGTGTGTCATTCTCTGTGTACATCAGAGTGGTGTGCATGTGTGTGTTGGATGAATACGAGATATGTGTTCTCCTTTTTCTCCTTTCCCTTGTAGCTGTCCATTAAATATGAGTGATGTTTTAGCAAGGGGTATTACTAGTGGAGCTGAAAGAGAACCCCACTCACTCTCCTCACCCTCTCCTCTATATATCACCTTTAGTGACACTAAGTCCGATCCATTCTTCCATCCTCGCCTGGATCTTTGCACCTTTGTCTATCTCTCTTCTGTATTTAACTTTTTCCTTCGTTTTTCCCCCCCAAGTATCTTTGTACTCATCTCCTCTGTCCCTTGAGTACGGTACAATTTTATTTTTTCAATTGTATTCAGCTGAGTGCTCGTCTGATTGTAATATGTCAATATTGAGGACACTGCAGCAAAAGTTCAAGGTAATGTCATCTTCAAATCACCCTCAGTAGAGAGGTGTGCCTGCCAATCAATAAACATGGCTTGACACGCTGCCTATGTCAATAAATTTGAACCATATGTGTAAGAGCATCTGCTAGCTTTTGGTAGCTCTTTAATTTGTGCTTGGCAGGATCTGTGTGAGTCGTCAGTGCTTCCAAGACACACATTTCCCTTGTTTATTTCTTCCCAGAATGCACTTGACGACCCTCGCTTTCATATCAGCAGGGAGTCCACACTAATCAACCCTTCTCAGCAGGGAGTCCAAGTGTGTCAGTATGCGTGTAGATATGTATGTGGTCAGACGGTATCCAAAGAAATTAAGAGCCAAAATGCCCACCTGCTGTGAGTGTGATCACAGTGGGCATATTCAGGCCACTGCAGGTTGTATGTTCAAAAACAGAAGAATACATACAACAATGTTTCTTACTGCTCTGAAAAGCCTGTGATAAAGATATTTTTTCGGTGATTTCTGAAGGTTATGAACCCAAAAATAATTGCAGACAATAAAATAGCTCTGCTTTGTGCAACTGATAACACACACATGAATAGGTTCCGGTAGAAAGCAACTTGATAACATTCTGTCTCCATATGTGTTGGATTTGATTCAATCTCCTGCGAGCATTGAGTTCCATTATCTCTTTTTATAACTACTTTAATGCAATGGAAAATAGGCACAATAAAACCCACTGTCCTCTGATCGGTTCACCGGCATTAGCTTTAAATATGGATCTTATCGGTTGTAGCCGTGGTACAATACTTTCTGATTTAATCCAGTAAAATCACAAAAGCCGATATGAATTTCAAATTTCACATTTTGAAATGTGTGTTACACCTGTCACTCATGGTTGGGATTGTAGAAGTGTTTATGTATTACACTCTGTCCTTTGGATATTCTGAAAACTCTTGAACTCCACTGGCAGTATTGATTTAACCAGCATTTTTAAAACATGCTACCACAGGGCTTCATTTTCAGAATCAACATAGTTACCTTAAATTAAATACCATTTTGCATGCTACAACTAAAAGTAATAATCCCTTAAAAGTGAAAAATGGCATAAACCCTGACAAACATAACATTTTGAGAAAATATTGCTTGTTGTTTCTGATGGGACAGCGGGAGTTGGTCCTTCACAGTATGACTGAAAGTGTGATCTGCCAACCGCTGTGCAGACAGGTGAAATGGATCCGTTGCATCTCTTTTTACCTATGGGTTTATACTCCTGTCAGTTTCAATGCCTTCATGTGAGACGTTGTGGTTGTAAAATGTTCTTTAAGCTTATTTTAGGGTTGTGCTGGCTCTTGTAGTCCTGAGTGCAATACACTCAGCAGAAATTAACATTTCTACCTGATGTTAGTCTTGTTCTGCTGATCAGAACAGGACTAAAAATACACAACTGCTAAATAATAGAATGGTTGATTTTCATTTAGAACCAAAAAAAAGTTGATTATCTATTTTAATCTACTTTGAAAGAAACATTCTAAAAAGGTTTAGTCAGATGTAAACAGCACCAGAAAGCAGTGACATGAACCATTTCACATCATGTCATTGTGCCACAGAATGAAATGTGACCACACCAATGGCCAGTGGCAATTTCAACAGTAGGATATGTTTACAAAAACCAGACAATTTGTTTTCCAACCTTTGTCCTGAAAAGAAGGTCTAATAATGAGGAATACTCTGCTGGTGGTTTTTTTTGCCCCCTCTGACTGCAACATGTGCTGAATAAGAGGATGGAGGCACTGAACAAAGTTTACAGATGGACAGACAGACTGGGAATGATATCAGGGATGAGCTTAGAGCTCCGAGACACATGTTGGTGGAACAGAGGGTGAAGCTGAGGAATACTAAGAATGGACTGAAAACCCAGAGAGAGAGAGAGAGTGGTTGTTCAGGAGATGGAAAATGTAGAATGTAAAATGTGTCTCACCCTCAGAATAAGTCCAGAATGAATAATAACGCCAAATATAAAAAAAAAAAATTAAATTATAGGTGGATAAATTTATTACCTGATCCATTAATTAAATGATAACTGGTTAAATCAATAAAACATTACTCAAAATCTGTACTTTGTTCACACAGCATCTCTTTAATGCTGTGTGGTCTATAGAATGAAAAACTAACATAAAAATATGTATCTTTGTGTCGTTTTAAATGTTTACATCCTGATTTCACAGAAACTCTAAAGTTTACTTTCTCCAAATGCCCATCTGAGACCATTCAATACAAAATGCTCACTTGTCACAGAGTCTTCACAAATATTGGAGGGTGTCTACCAAACCACAGGTCTGCATTATTGAAAGCACTGTAGCATTACATAGGATTTGGACATGGCTAACATTTGCATTCCCGTTACGTACTGTTCACTGGACCGGCATGAAATAACTCTACTGAATTTTACTGCTGCTTTTCAAAAAAAAAAAAAAAAGAAAACAAGATGGCTGTCAATATATCAATCAATTAATCAATACAACACTTTACAACATCCAGAAAATGACCAAGTGATGTACATGCAAAATAAAGCAAAGCTAAACATGATGGTTGTGAAAGCAAGCATACAAGAAAAGGAAACATGCACAGTTTTAACATAGAAAAAATGTTAGATTTTGGATGAGAAAGCCCAATGCATAAGACATCCTCTAACATACAATAAAGATGTATCTCATCCTTTTAAAATACACAAACTGTGGGATGACCAAAAAAAAAAAGAAACAAAAAAAACCACTGGTATCAAAGCACTTTAACCACAACTTTTACTTCAATGAAAAGCAGTGAGTATTGTGTATGACTTTAGACTAAATGAAAAAAAAAAAAACAATCCACAGAGAAAATTCTGTCTTAAGACTATTATGAGATGGAATAGAATTATTGGGGTGTCCTAATGAGCTAACATGTTCATTCCCGGCATGCTTTTTTTTTTTTTTTTTTTTTAGCTTTTTTTATGAGACCATATCTAGCAAGTTTACTTGCAAGTGAGAAAGACTATTATTCATCTGAGCTCCTACTGTGTCATTGAAGCCAGAAGCATGGTAGGTTTCTTTTTAACAGACACTAGCGACATATTCAAAAGGAGAAGCGCGTGTTTGCATCTGGAATGTTTGTGTTCATGAATTCTAGCAATATTGATGTAATCGCCGGCTCAAACTCAATTAGCCTAAAGGCTAATTCGTAATAATCCCAACCCCTGGGCATAATGGTCTATTACAGCAGCAGTGGACAGAATAAATAAGAGTGTGTCTCAGGAAAGCAAACGATAGAGAAAAGAAAGAATGAAAGGGGAATACAAGACTTCAAAAGGAAAGAGTAACAAGGCTTAGAGAAGAGTAAGCAAAATAAATGAGGTCTACTGAAAACATTTTGTTGAAAGAAACAAAAAAAAAACATATTTCTCCTTTTTCAGTGTTTGAAAAATTCCAGCTGTAAACTTTACTATTTAAATATGGCATTAGAATGGATAAACCATTTATTTTACTATGAAAATAATTTATTATATTAAACCATATCAAATTATATACTATTGCAAGAGCAAAAAATCATTTGGAAATCTATTGTCAATTCTTTTGCAAGCATAGCTTGACAATCTAAGTCGAGCTATGCTTGTCAACGCTTTCATAAACACTCCATGTTGCTTTGCTCGTGCTAAGACCAAAGTGTGTTGGCTCTTATACCAATACTTAACCAAATAATAATAATACTTATAAAATGTCACTGGATTTATCCTGGTAAAATTATTCAATTTTTGATTAATATAAACTACATCGACATGCATCATGATGCACCAATGATTATTGGTTAATTGGATGTTTTATTTCATCTGCATATGTCGAATTGAATTGTAATTTTGGAGTAATTTATTTTAATTAATAGGGTTTAAGACTTAATCTAATTCTGTGATTATACTGATGAGTAAATATTAGCAACACTTAAGTGTTACAAAATGGGATTGCTGCATAGAGACAAAAATGAACACGTAAGTAACCCACCTGATAGTAAGTCCACCCGGTAATTTTTGGCTTCTGTTGTAACATTGATATGAACTATAATTTTGCCATCTTCAAGGGATATTTCTAGAGTCCCATCATCGAGATTACTGAAGAGTAGAAGGCCATCAGGGTTCCACGTACGAAACTGGAAGCCCACAGACACTGTGTTGTGGTTGGCCCGACCAGGCAGCTGTAGGAAACTTGTTGCATTGAAAAAGACTGGGAAGGTGTGTGTCTCCACGCAGGTGAAAGATAGATTACGCTGCTAGGACAGATTGAAAAATAAAGAAAAGAAACAAGAGTCAACACAAAAGCAACACATTATGATTTGCTTTTAATACATTCTCTCTACCTCTGACATCCCTAACAATTGCTAAATTGAATGACTATGCACACTTCTCTAAATCCTCTGCCTTTGGCTCATACTGTCTTTCGTACCGATTAAAGCAGAATTCTGTATGAATTCTGTTTGCTGTGAAACCCCCCCCAAAAAAAAACAACAACAAAAAAAAGAATGACAACACTTCTCTGGAATTTGGGCACTAATTTCACATGAGCATTTCCAACCTCGTGCTCGTAATCAAATCTTTGCCAAACATAAAATACTGTGTTACCTTACTTGACTGCATTTCTATGTTTGGTTTTCTAAAAGCTGAGAACCAATCAGTCTGATTGGAAAGAAATGACTGGGTGAATAAGGGATAGCTAGAGGTGTGGCTGTGGTTAAGTTCATTAATTTATTCAACAAGGTCATAGAAGAAGTTGCACTGGATGTGTAAAAATGCAGAAAAACAGGGAGAAATATACAATATGGATTTAAGATTGTCACAGTAGAGAGCTTAGGGATAGAGATAGTATTTGTTGTCTAAAATCACACACCAACGTAAAAAAGAGAAATCAGGACAAATTACTCAAAAAGAATGAACTATTCAAGGCAAAATAGTACTTGATTGTAAATCATATGAAAAATAACCTGTATAGCAATGTACAGTTGGATTGTAAAGCTCCACAGATAAATAAATAGATGCACAGAAAGCAGCTTTTTTTGACTAATAGCAGTTTACCAGAAGTATCACAGAGCCTTGGGCCAAGCACACCAAGCACAGGTACATTCCTTTTTCCAGGCGATACAGCAAAGTCAGTGTAAATATGAGTATCTGACAAAGTATTCAGTGGAAATAGGTGTGCTCTTTAGTTAGAGCTAAAATTTGAAGAATTATTTATATCTAGAACATTGTTAAGAATTATTATATCTATGTTGCTGTGAGTACCCTGAATCTGTACAGTGTTTGAATATTATGTTTCTAGAGTGAACCACAGGGAACAATCACTTTTTTCTCCTTGGAATGAGAATAGAATGCTTGTTGAATTTAGGTAATTTTTTAGTGTACTTGGCCCCACGGTTACTAAAGTGTGCCAATTAGCACATTCCCAATGCGAGTAACCAGATTTGCACAGACTCCAAAACTGATCTGATTGTTGAAACACTACAATCATTTTATTTTATTCATGATCAAATTACTTCATCGAGTGAAGCACAAATGAACCTCGCGACAACAGACCAACAGGAAGTGCCAGCATTTTATTATTCTTAATTGCCGGAGTCACTTAGAGCTTAATTCATTTGACAAAGACAAGAACAATGTTGATTTCTTTTTAGCAGCTATATGACTGTAAGTTTATCAAAATATGTTTCACAATCAAAGTTGTGAAATATTTCCTTTGTACTCATACACTAAGAGCAGAAAACGAAAAAGCCAGTTGTGCCTCGATATTTACAAGTCTTTTAAGTTAAGCACTTAAAAAACCTGGTTCAGTTGATTTGAAGTTTCATGCATGTTAGGTATTGGCTTTTTGTATGAGTGCAATTTCAATTGTCCATATTTTCAAAGTTTATTGCATCTACATGTGCGCATGCAAATAAGAATTCACTTACAAAGCTGGAAGTGTCTAGTTTCTTTCGGCGGGCCAGGTCTGTAATGTTGTCTCCGTTGTAGTTGATGCTCTCCATGCAGCCTTTGAAGTTTTTTCTTCCCCCTCCCACAGGCTTCCCACTGTACGGCATCCCCCCAAAACTTAACTACAAGGAGACAAGGGGCAGAGAAGAAAGTGCAAAAACACACCGTAAAAGATTTCATAGTAATTTAGCAATTTCGGTTTTTAAATTAAGCCAGTCAGTATTTTCTTCAGGCAAATGGGCATAGTGCTACAGAATAAGATAATTAATTTGATGACAGAATAATTCTGTTTCAAAGTTCAACAACACAATAGAATAAAAATGACAGAAAGAACAAAGAATACATATAACTTCACAGATTAAATAACATGGGGTTATGTATTGTCAAGGCTGCAAAACTGATGTTCTGATGATTCTTCATTGTATTATATTTCTTTTTGTCAGGAGACCTGCTCTAAATATATGAACAAAACAACCACGAGGGGGTGGACTATATCAGACAGGCCATGTCAATGAATTGATCTTTTTTTTCTGAAAAGCATTTTATGTGCTGAGGACCAGACTAAAAGCAAAGTGACTACTTAGACATCTATAATGATGATGTGGGTCAGCAATCAAAGACTGGAAGAGTGTAGGCAGGGAGGAAATCTTTTGATGACCTCTAGAAATGCCTGCAAAGAAGTTTACAGAGAAATTCTAACAAGAATCTTACTCTTGGCGAAGTACTGCCAATACTGTTTGAGTATTATTAGTTGCCCTTTGTCCTTTTTTTTTTTATATTTTTACCTATTCATATTATGAATTATAAAAAAAAAAACACTGCTTTTATTCAGGATTAAAACTGTCCTATTATCTCCAGGACCAGGAATGTGCCACATTTTTAAATTTGTAACTTTGTGTAAAGGGAACCATAGAGCTCTTACTAGTTTGTTAAAAGGGATTTTAGTTTCTGTTCTCCAAGCCATCCTACATGAATGCTACCAAAACAGGTACTATGTTTGTTTTGGGAAATCAATAATATTGAAGTTTCTGGTTCTTCAACCTCTAGGTTCAGTTTTTCTGTAGTGGCAAAAACCACAATATTTTTATCAGCAGCATTAATCAATGCAAGAGAAGGCTTTCTGTTTAGAGCATTGTGAACAACTTAGCATGCTATCCAAGGTTATAACTTTAGTCTGCCGCAGCACTCTGTGTAACATGATATCTTAGTGAATGCAGTCAGAAGGAATCAGCAACATGGACATCTTTTCCTCTCCTCAACACAAGATACAATACCACAGTGTCTCTCTTATATCTGCTGTATGTATCTTTTAGAAAAACATTTGTTTTTTTACACATTTGTGAAAACTGTCAGGATATTGTGACAGTATAATATGAGAATGATAATCTGTGAAAAAACAAAACAAGCTCCTCCACCTCCTCCCAGTGTTCTGATTGGTTATTTTTGACCAGGAGTGGTGCATTTCTTCAGACAGCAGCGAGTCAAATGTTACTGTCGGACTACAAGAAAGGGATGGGGGTGTCCCGTCAGTCTGTCAGTTCCCGAAACCACACAAAGAAGACGCTGTATCATGAGTGTGTGGAATGGTTAAGGTGTCTTCCAGTTTACAAACTGTACACACAAAGTAATAATATCATATCCACTTTTACTGAATTCAGTTGGAGTTGAGGAGTTACAACACTAATTTGAGCAAAATCTGCATTTTATTGACTTAATCCAAACCCTTTTTGCACACTACAGAGAAGATCTTGTTCAATGTGACCATGTGTGTGGGAAATAACACGCTGATTAGTGGGGAACAAATGTGATGTGTAGCACGCAAAGGTTAAGAAACAGACAGTTACAAACAAGCTTGGAATGCGAAGTGCTGAAGGACACAGCAGCGCTAATGAAAATGTAAAGTCTGTTTCACATTTTTGTACAGTTGTACATGTGTTCTGTTTTTTTTTTGTCTCTTTCAGACACAGTTAGGGGCCCTAAAGGACACTAAGATAATAGAGGAGAGTATGTGACTGCCAGTCAATGTGTCTGTCTGTCAGTGTGTGTGCCTGTTGTTGTTTGTGCTATGGCTATGCTCCAGCAAGCTCTGTAATTACTGCCAAGGGTGGACTTTGATGCACCCGGATATTTAGTCTACAAGCTGGAAGCCAAAGAGAACCAGAAAAATGCACACACGCACACAGGAGAGTGTGAACTACAAGGGTACACTTTGACTAAAAGCTGGTCACAATTTTGCAGTCTCTGATGAGAATTAATGTGGATGCATTCAGGATTCTCCACAGACACATCACTTTCAAGAACACACACAGGCACACGTGTTCTCTAAACCTACAGTACACCCGGTTGTATAGATTTCCCTGAAGATCCTTTAATTCAACAGCTTCAGTTATAATTGGACTGTGCTTTGTTCTGCTCCATTTCTCAGCATCCTACTTAACACTGGATTAGATTAGCCATATCAGCAATATTCACAAAAAAGGGCACGCAGTAACACACAAACCAAACACAGAACTAACAGACAAACATACAAACACAATTATTGCGCCACATACAGTCTCACTGTACTCATGATGCCCAATACCATATGCTTTCTACTATCAATTTCCTGTTTTCAGTAGTATTAGTTGAATGCGTCACATCCGTTACTGGGTAACTGTAATTATGTGAGTTTCATGGATTAGCACCAGAGCACATGCGGAAGCCAATATTTAATTTCCTGTCCACCATCAGTGTACTTTACTGAGCACCAGTGATGAGAAGTTAAAAGTCTTGTTGCAAATCAGTCAAGTGGTAGCACAGCAATGTTGAAAAAAATGTAATGCAACATCATGAAAACAGAATAAAACAACATATACAAATATATTGTCTTACAGCTTAGTTATAGTTGGAAAACCTTGTTTGCACTTTAATGTATTGGGAAAGTGTGGATTTTATCTGAAAGTTGTTAATAATGATTTGGTCACTTTAAACTGAGAACTGATAAAGCTGCATGCATGTAAATCAGCATTTCCACAGTTAAGAAACCTGAAAAGCGCTACCATTACCAAAGTTGCAATTACACAGTCCCTTCAATGTTTTACTTTTTGCCACAATGCAAAAATAAACCTGAATGTATTTTATTGGAGTCTTATTTCATAAACAAAAAACTGCGGTGATAGAGGTGCACAAAATAACACAAATATATTGTTACGTAACTATGTACAAAATCAATATTGGAAAAATACTGCTTGGAATGCAATCAATAATAACTAATTATATAGGTATCATTAACTTTGTCTCAATTCCTGTAATATATTTGTTGAAATGCAGCAGACATTGTTTGACAAGCACACTAATATGTTCAAATCATTAGGAAACTTAAACTGGATTATTTCAATGTCAAAACAGCAAATACAGTCGAATGATATGATATGGAAATAATAAATACACTTCTTTCAAAATTCTGCATAAACAGCTCATTATCTGGTGTCTGTATTTGCCAAACACCCAAAATGGAAAGATGGTATCGCTATTTACTTAACTATTCCTTCTTTCATCACAAGTCATATCCTCATCATAACTTAACCTCATTGATGAGGACCCTATGTTTACTTAAAATTGTACAGCCCTGTGTAGTGGGCCTTGGTATTCAAGCCCTGTGACTCAATGTAATGCACAACCATGTTTGGCTGCAATTACAGCCTCTAGTGTTTTTGGATACTTCTCTACCAACTTTCTACATCTACAGAGTGACGTTTTCTTTCTCTTTTTTAATTTCTTTTTTACCTGAAGCTCAATCAGATTAGGTGAAGAGCCAGGTGTGAAAAGCAATTTTTAAGTATGGTCAAAGATTATAGGTTTCATTTACGTCTTGACTTTGACTGAGTCGTTCCAACACATGAAAATGCTTTGATCTAAACATTTCCATTTTGACTCTGACTGGATACTTAGAATTTTAGTCCTGCTGGAAATTGAACCTTTTCCTCCATCTTAGGTGATTCCTAGCCTTTAACAAGTTTTTGTCCAGAATTATTCTTGGATCTTCAAATGAACTCTTACTATCTCCACTATCTGAGCTGAGGAAAAGTATCTTTACAGCATGCTGAATTTTTCACAGCGGGAAGAGTTCTCTCAGGTTGATGTGCAGTGTTAAAGTCCAGCCACACTTATTGTTTCGCATGTAGACAGAAAGTCTACATGCAAAATTTCATTTGACAAAAGCGCCTTCTACCACATGTTTGGTGTGTAGCTTACAAACTGCAAACTCACACTTTGTAGTTTCAACAATGGCTTTATTTTTGCCACTTTTTGCAACTCACCAGATTTGGGGATCTCTGTAGTATCTCCTCTTAACGACGAGGCTTCTTGAATGCCTTGTCAGATTATGTGCATAGTAATGTTTTGATAGGTTTAAATTGTACCGTACTCTTTCCATTTTCAGATGATGAATTGAGCAGTACTGCGTGAGGTGTTCAAAGCTTGAATTATTGATTTATACCCCAAATTTGCTTTTAACTTCTCTATAATGTTCTTTTTTACAATAAGATACAATCAAGTTTGCGGTTTCAACATGACAAAACAAGATATGAATACTTTTGCAAGGCACTGTATGCATTACGCAGCACTACAAATACAAGTGAAGAAATGGGGATCCAGTTTAAGCATACGGCTCACGTCCATACTTTGTAACATGAATACAAAATAGTCTTTTTTTATGGGAGGGCTCATGGTGTCAGATGTGAGGGAGAAACTCATAAAACCACATATATTCATTCATTTTCTATACACACTTTATTATGTTCAGGGTCCAGGGAAGAGGAAGTGGGGGTGTTGGCGAGCCTATCACTGCTGTCACCAGGGGTAAAGGTCACCAGTTCATTACAGAGGGAGAACAAGGATAAACTCACACTCACAGTCCATGTGGAATCACCAATTAACCTAACATGGATTGAGACTAAGGAAGAAGTTGGTACATCAGAAAAAAAGTCTACCACGAAGGGTACAATGCAACACAAAAGAAGCCTGTAGAGCTTAGTTTAAATCATAGATCTTCTTCCTGTGCAGCAACAATGCTGACCCCAACACTACTGGGAACAGTGGAACATTTTTGGAATTTAAATGTTATCAGCTACTTGATGTATGTTGCATAATGCTACTTATTGTATGTAAAGCTGAGACAGATATATCTGATGTTTTACTTTTTTCAATGCCTGGGATTTTTTTTCTTATGCTTCAACTCAAACATCACTATGTCAAAGAACTTTTGTTTTACAATTTGACCATACCAAAGGATGGTTACTCTTAAAACATCCCAAGCTGGTAGATTGTTGAAAGAAATCGATGTACAATTTAACATTTTCCTGACTTATTGAGTTTTCTAGATGCTTTCATGCAGCATCAAGAGCTTGTATACACATGTCTAAATTTAAACAGAGTTCATTAATTGTTGGTGCCATATTCTACATGTGTGCTGTGTGTTGCATATAAAGTGCTCACCTCATAGTCTAAATCAAGATGATCAAATTCCCCATTAGTCCTGAAGTGCTGAGTGTGTCCATCTAAGGTGAAGTTGACATTGCGACGGTAGCGTTCAATCACCACTGAGTGCCAGTGATTGTCATCCAGGAGGCTGCCAGTGGTCACAGAAGTGTGACCCAGGATAGAGCCGTACTGGTTACTGCCTGTAAAGCACATCTAAAGTTAGTTACAAAATGTCATCATTAGCTATCCCAGTAGAAAAGTACTGAATTATTTTTTAAATGGATGCACAACACTAAGCTGGGTCACGTAGAAAACAACATTCTTTTATGTGGATTGTTGGCCTGTCACAATAAATGTTGCTGGAAGACAAATTGTCCCAGAAGTTATTAAGATAAACAAAAATATTGATATTTTGAGATAATTTTCACTTGATAAAATAGTAATGGCATAGAAATACAAATACACCCTGTCAAAAAACAAAAATCTTTCATTTCTAATGAACCTTTAACTCTGGAACTGGAAGACAATTTAAATATCCAAGAGGAATAAACAAAAGACTTGAAATAACAAATTAAATGGATACTGAAATCTTTTTACACAAAATTGCTTTTCAAAATGGGGCTAATTGAGACTAGTGCACCAGACAGAAGCCTGGTGTCATTCAGTTTTTGGTAGAAGGAGAGAGTGACAAGTAAAACAACCTTGTAAATGAAAATTATTGAGCTCATTTTAACTTTCTATATGATTAGCTAAGCCTGTCGCTCATTGCGACAGGCTTAGTGGCTTACTGAGTTAGAAAGAGCAAAAATTTGCTATTCTGATCAGTATCAACTACATTTAAAAAAAAAAAAAGAGATGTAATAAGCTATTTAAAAGGAAGCTGCACTATGTTGGACATAATTAGATGTGCAATTTTGCTATTCTTTTTTGGTGTGAGAGACAATCAGACTTTTGACAGACAACAGAAGGCTGAGTGGAGTATGAAGATGTAGTTATGTTTTATTCTCTTGAGTTTTCAACTGCTGTCTTTCATTAAATATATTTCATTTCAGAAATCTCAGAGTTAAGATAAGTATCTACATTCTCTACAATATACGCACAGAGGCTGTGACCCATGCTGACCACAATAGACACTAAAGTAAGACGCTGACACCAGTTTAAAATGTTGACTGTCAATCTATTTTTTTCTCCCAATAGTACAATCCTGTTTTATAAATATAACTCATATTACTAGAAATGTGTTTTTTTTTTTTGTTGCTTTTATTGTTTATATTCTCACATAATGGTCCTTTGAGACAAGTCTAAAATCAGCTAAAATGTGTACTGGACGGTCAAGTTTTACAAAAACACAAGATTAGAAATCAGTCACATGCAAACAACATCTAACTCTTTAGTCTAGAACTGGTGAAAAAGTATAAACAGTTCACAATAGGTGTATAATATTTCAGTGTAAATTTACCTCATTATGGTGGAGAATTTATCAAAAGCAGCAAGAAATATTTTCTAATTTTTGCTAACAAAATTTAAACTTGGTTTTGTGTATTTTTTCCATCAGTAAAAATTCCATATTAATTTAGTGATATATAAACTAAGTAATGGCCTTATAAATATATTCACTTTAAACATCAAGGAATTCAACTGCCACCTGACTGTAAAAATTTGAAGCATATTTTCAAAAATACTCTTCTGGAGAGTCAGCAAGAAGGTAACCTCTGTGTTTCATTTCCCTGCACATGACATGCATTTATTACTCACCCAGGTTTATCTGCAGTAGTAACTTGGCTTTGCGGAGCTCCAGAGTGATGTAGTCACCCTGCTGCCCCTCCCCATGGAGAATTACACCTTCGCTCTCTGATGTTTTAAATCTTAGGGCGATCACATCTTTTATAATCTTCATTTTCTTCACCTGTAAAAATTTGAAAACACCAAATCCATACAATGTTGCTGATAGAAAAATGGAAATATTTCAAATTTAAACATAGAATACCATGAAGACATGTATTTTTTATTTACTTAACTTAAAAGCAACTGTATTTTTTGCCACAGTAAGTTTTGAAGAATGAAATAATGAATTTGCAGATTGTGTACCTTAAAACGATATGAGATTACTCCCTGTCCATCAAAGTTGATAACATCTGCCCCTAAAAGAGACCAAGAACAAATACATGACAAATGTTAAGAACTGCAGATTCTAATTAAAAAAATGTTCATAATGACCACCCCAGTCACATGCAAGTCGACCGAATAACGGCTTGCTTTTAATCCACAGATATATAAAAGTCTGTTAAAATGTAATGTCTCAACACCCAACTAATGACTGGTTTTGAAAATTGAGTAAAGATAATAAAAAAAAAAAAAAACAAAACCTACAACCAACTAACTAACTCCCTTTCATTCTCTTCTAAATAAAAGTGTGTAGGAAAAGTTGTGATTATCATAAAAAAGTGAGAAAGCCTATTCTACAGTTGATGTTTGATTTGTTCCGTACAGGCTTCTGTAGAAACATGACATGATAATGTAATAAGGGGGACGAAGAGCAGAACACCTGAGAACATTGTTCCATATACCTAGTTTTTCTGAACACAATGCATGCTAGACATACATAGATGAAAAAAATTGCAATTATTAATGTCCAAATTAGCTGAATATTCTCTGCTTGTACATATAGTCAGACTGATACAATACGTCCCCTACAAGAAAGTTAGAAGGAAAAAAGTTTACGTTTTGACTCTAGCAGGTGCTGCTAGAGTCACTTCTATCCTTTTTGAGCCTAAGCACAAAAAGGATACAACAAACAGAATGAAATTTATTCCAAACATGTTTTAACTATTTTTTTCTGACTTCGATTTATTAAACACATAAGCTATGCTGTGCCTTGTTTCAACAATGATTTAACAGATTTTTTTTCTGTACATTTTATGTTAATCGTAATGGAAATGAGCATGTAAATTCCACGACACGGT
The DNA here is from genome assembly GCA_903067095.1 of Girardinus metallicus. Taxonomy (NCBI): domain Eukaryota; kingdom Metazoa; phylum Chordata; class Actinopteri; order Cyprinodontiformes; family Poeciliidae; genus Girardinus; species Girardinus metallicus. Next base: position 43,307 of record CAEGAE010079387.1, on the reverse strand, counting down.
AGATCATGTCTTCTTTACAACCTCTAGCTTTGGCATAGATGTACACGCACACACTCACTTTTATTGCAAAGTCTTAGATGAGTCATAATATGGCATTGCATTTAATTACCACACACTCTGAAAACCCAGGATTATCATCTACAGCCAACATATTTGGTGATTATGCTTGGAACATAACATCTATATTTATCTGCCTCCTTCGCCTCCCACTACTTCTCCTTTGTGCTCTCCTTTCTCATTCTTTTTTTTTTTTTTGGTCATAGACCCACATTGTACCTCTCCTCTTACCTTTCGTTTGGGAAGCAGGAACAAATTTTACGAGGGACAGATTCTAAGAAGCTGAGGAATCAGGGAGAGAAGGATGGGTAGAAGAACAGACAAATGTATGTGTTCTCGTTTTCTGACTGAATGCTGAAGGAAGGAGTAGTGACAGGGTAATCATGAGAAAGCACTGCAGGCTTCAAAACACAGATGACAGACATTTCTGAAATATGATGCATCTGACCGGGGGGTGTGCATGTGCAAGCAGTTGTGAGTTTCTCTCTGTTATCACTTATATCTGAGTTGAAAGAATGTGTTTACCTGATTGTGTATTTATTATTTGTGATCTAATGCAGTGTTTTTCAACCCTGGTCCTCAAGGCACAGTGCCCTGCATGGTTTAGGCATTTCCCGGCTTCAGCACACATGATTTCAATTGATGGCTGATTAACAGGCTTTTGCTGAACTCCAGTCATCTGAATGGGGTGTGTTGGAATGTCCTGCATCTAAAACATGCAGGGCACTGTGCCTTGAGGACCAGGGTTGAAAAACACTGATCTAACGGATGTCAACTCATGGAGAGCAACATTCTTATCTGCCAGAAACAAACTCCAAGCTCATTTTGGACTACAAACAGATGTTTTTAATTTTTACATGACATCGTTTTTTTAGAGATAGTCCATTGAACAATGCTCCAAAGAAAAAAGGAAGAAATATTTACGTGAAAAAGGTGAATTTTACAACATGTTCACATAATTTAGTTTTGAAAAGAAAAAGTGTGATTTTACTTTGCATGTCCTGGCTGTGTTCTGTGAAACATTTACACTTTCTGTTGCTGAAGACATAGTTTTTATTTTGGAGAGCAGTATCATAATTGTATTGTGTGTTTTTCTTTCGCGGTACAGAGTTAATAAAAGAAAAACAAGCCATAATCACAAACTTGCCAGTGTTTTTCATGAAAAGAAAATGATATATAATTTTTTGCGGTTAGGAAATAGAACATTCACATGAAACTTTTGATGGGCAACCATTTGCAATATGAACATTTAATAATAGTCTCTCTATTGCATTGTTTTCAAAAAATCAGTAAACATTTTAAAATATTTTTGTTAAAATATATTGCCAAAAACATCACGAGCACTTTTAAAAAAATAAATAAAAAAAAACTCACCATTTACTGTCAATACAGTTGTGGTAAATTTTAAATATGAATTTAAAAAGTACTTGCCGTTGCAAGCCTGCTTCATGTTGAATAACGGGAAGATATCATGTGATACTGTCATTATTTTCATGGTGAAATCTGTATGGCTGAGACTGTGAAAAAACTGATGTAAATTAAAGGGGAAAGATATTTTTGTTTTAATGCAAATTGTTCTGCTTGCCTTCAGAAACACATATCTGTCTGACTTAGTGTTTCTGGGTAATGTCTAGCACATCTTGTCACCCTTATCATCACTTACCTGCTTCTTTTGACGCGGGGAGGAAATGAAACAAGGGAATGTAATCAATGATGCTGAGAACTGACTAGAATACAATGCATGCCCTTGTGTTCTCACACACATGCACACATTTAGACACACTCTCAGACGTATCCACACACTATATAATCACACCTCCAGAATGAAAGATGTATGTGTGTCACTTATAAAAGTAATTTATGCACAGGCTTAATTGAAATTGTTATCAAAATCAATTTGGCGCCCTTTAATAGAATGAGAGCGGAGAGGTTGCAGGAGAGTCAGTTCCCTAGATGACGCGTTTACTCAAAAGCATGAGTTGGTTGCGACTGTTTCTAAAAACGTGCACTGCGAAATAGGTTTATCACTTATTTATTTCTAAAGGCTTTACGAAGGGCCTATGTAATAATCTAATGTGAAATACAATCCTTAAATATGACTACAATACATCTGACAAACCATTATAAATCACTTTAACTGGATCCATGAAACGGAACTAAAAATTTTTCTTTGTGTGACAAAGCGCAAGTGTGTTATAAGAGTGTGTCTAAAAGATATTTTAAAGAACAATTAACTTTAATATAAAGTCCCAGACATTAACAGACATGATTTCAGTCCTTAAGTGTAATAAATTCAACCAATCCAGGAGATATCTAACAAAATTTAGACTATATTTAGCTTAAGCACCTTTATTCTTACCTTAAAAGTTATTTATATAATAAATTAAATAATTTATAATTCTTTTTTGACTAATTTTTTATGCGTGATCTATACTAACATGTCACAAAGATCTAAAGGTATCTATTTTATGCAGCTAAAGTCTACAAGTCCTAAAATCCCAATAAGCATCAATCTGGAAATTAGCACAGATCGCATGGCAATATATGTATGAACATCTGAGAACTTTTTTTGTTCACTTTCACAATTGCCAATATTATATTTATTTTATTAATATACAGGAAAATTTTATGTTTTTGATACAGAATTTAAAATGAGTTAATTCTAGTAATAGGAAGGTCCTTTCCACAGTTTTGATTAAAATTTTAAGGCTCTTATGGTAAAAAAATTAGAAGTATTATTATTTCAAGGGAGGAAGTGGTTGCAACGAGTGTTTAAAAATGCAAAAAAGACAAATAAACAAGAGAAAAACAAGTTGGATCAACAAATTGTTGAATATGGCAGTTCAAGGCTTGGGTCAAAAGTTCTACATCATGGCCTAAAAAGATAAAATCTGTGCATTAATCTGGCTTTCAAGTTGTTTTCTAACAAGTATTTATACTGTCCTGATCTTGTCATCAAAAGGAAAAAAAGGATTATTCCTTTAAACAACATGATTATTGAGAAGTTGAAAGAAACTCTCTTGAAAGTTATCTAACCTTATAGGCAAGCACAAAGTAAGACTGTTGTTTTAAATTCCTGAAAATATTTTGAGGCTTATGGGGAAAAAAAGTCACGCAGCTGACATGAGTAAGACAGACTGTTCATAAAGTCAGATCCTCAGTCTATGTTAAGGCCATTAACATGCATTACGCATCCAAATAATCAGAATATGACATCCTTGAGAGAAGATCTTAAAGAACAAATATTTTTGAAGGGATAGAATTATGTAGTTTCCAGCACACAGTGCCATTTCTGAGAACAATCAAGCAACTATAGTTTCCAGCTGTTCAAAAAATCAATGCCCAACTAATATTTGAGAAGATGTTTGCCTAAACTCACAGTAGGAGCAGCCATACACTTCTATGCGGAGACCAATACGTCCCTCTTCACTCCAGCCTACTGGGATGAGCCTGAGGAAGCGAGCCACAATTCCCTGCTGCAGTTCATGGCGAACTGCACTTTCTGAATTGGAGTTTCCAGAGAATGCCTGAGAAAAACAAAACAAAACAATGAGGAATGAATATTCAGACAAATACATAAGTTTAAGACTTATATATACATTATCACCAAAAACCTAGCAAAAACAAGCAGTTATAGAATGTAAAACTAGAGTAATTGTATATAAAATGGGAGTGAACTTATACGGTGCTTTTTCAGTCATATTGGCCACTTGAAGCCCTTTACACTAGAGTCACGTAATCACAAACATATTTATAAACTGATACCAAGATTGGTAGGCAACTTGGGGTAAAGTGTCTTGTCTTACATCTTTCTGTTCATGGAGGAATAAGCGTTTCACATACGTTATTCTTTTATTCATTTCATTTTTACCTTTTTCTCTATTCGGCAACCTCAGGGTCTTGTTTTGTTACATTTTATAACAAGTTTAAGTTTAACAATGTGTTGAAAAACTTTTTTTGTTTATTCAGTCAGTATTTACTACAGCCGACAAAAGTTAGTCGAACAATAAGATCACGTAGGAAAGCAGGGTAAAACATCGTCAGTGAGTTGTAAGAGAGTAGGAGCTGAACATCCTTAAATGACACTTTTGATCATGTACCAAAAAACAACTAATTTCTATAATGCATAAAAATGCATTATTTACTATAAGATGCAGCTAAAAACTAATAAAAACGCAAGATGAGTCCAAGTAAGATACGTCGATGTGCTTCAAAATAAACTGCTGCCAATGCTTTTATTTCAATTGGAACAGCAGTGACAGGACTAAACCCAGTACGAGGAAGACAGACAATTGAGATGGTAAGCATCTGGCATCACAAGACAAAGACACTAGAACAAGCCCCCAAAGACCAAGCAAGCATATCACTTGTGACACTGAAAGTTTGACAATGATGACAGCTCTTGTTGGAATTGCTGTTTGGTTATGTCAGCCTTTGTAGCTAACAACCACGCGGGGAATCATGAGACCTTCATCTGATGGCATCTTTTTAATATATTTGTTGTTGTTTATCTTATGAAAGTGTAAAATATTAAACCCTATTTCTCCTACAATATGCCATCCCACTCTAGTGGCTAAGTTTACTCATCAGTAAGTGCTAAGAAGGTCTTTTGACTCTCTACCAACAACATAGTTCAAATGATGAAGGTTCAACCTGTTTAAGAAGATTAAGCATCTTTGTACACACCTTTGCACTGATTGTTTTAGATGTTCAATACAGGCTCATATTTTTTCTTTTTCTCAGGGAGATTGTTTGCCCTGTGAACTCTGCAGCACTGTATGTAATCAACTGAGGTGAAGGCAAATACATAAATAAGCTTTTGCTACATTGGAAAGCCAAATCTGGAACATAAATTATGTATTTTCCCCCCCATATGTTGTTACAGTTTTTTCAGCACTACTCCAGAATTGCCTCATTACATTATACATAGCATAGTTAGAGTAAATGTGGAAAAAAAATAATGAGTTAATGCTAAATACTCTTGTATTTTTGCATTAGTTGAGGTTGCTTCTGCAAGCCAAAAACACTTATTTCTATTGAAGATAAAAGTTTCTTTTTTTTCTTTTTTATCTGATTTTGCAAATTTGGCAGACATAATTTGAAAGCAGGTACCAAATTAAAAATGGGATTCTTTTGTTCAATAATTTTATGACTCTCCTCCGATTCTATCTTACCAAATCCCTTTCATACTGTATATATAAAACTTCTATATCAACAAGGAAAAAACTCTGTATTAGGAAACTACTTCAACCAACTCAGTCACATCATTTTTTGCACCTCACCTTTAGCTCCTAAACTTTAAAACCCAAAGGTGTAAAAAAAAAAAAAAAAAAAAACACAAACAAAACATTGTGCCTCAAAAGTGAAGTGTATAGGACACTGGGTGATGTCACAGTGTCTATGTCCATTTCTCATGTCCAGGTTGTTTTATATTCATCATAGATTGATAGTATGAGTTGCTTTCATCTGTTGTTTCATGCATCGTTGCTGTAAGTGGATTGGATGTCAGATCTCAATGACAGGCTGTTGAAGTGAATCTCCCAACAGCATATTCAATCTTGTTTCCTGATTTATATATGACTCTGTTTTTTATTTTTGTGGTGTAGTGGTTTTAGAGCAATAGCTGAATGTGTTGCAGATTTGTTGAAATCCAAGTAAAATGCTCCTACAAACCCTTTTGTCTCACTTTTATTTTGAATACAGCCTATGGTAATATTGTTTTTATTAAGATAATGATAATGCTTTTCCTCCCCTTTTTTTTTGGTTTTCACTCGGACGAAAATGCGAAGGGACAACCTCTAACTGTCCAATAATCCACCTCTACACATCTCTCTAAACTATTTTCAACCTCGGTTCCTCCCCCTCCTGTGTGAAATAAATATGCTCGCCACACTCCTATTCCCTGTGCCATTCGTCCACACACATATGCACAGAGCAGCTGGCATAAACCATTGGGGAGACAAATCATTAATAACATAGTAGGTAACAAGATGAGAGAAATACACCACGCAGCCATGTGCTATTTCAGATAAGAGTTGGCGTGGCCAGGGAAGAGGATGACTGTAGCAGGGGGAAAAAACAGCTCAGACAGTCTGCTTTGACCCGACTCCTCAGTGACCCAGGAATGTACCCCTGAAGATATGCTATCTGCAAAGGAGATGGTCAAGAGTTCACGGTAAGCTCAGAGCCACTGAACGTCCACTGTTCCTCGCTTTTATTTTTAATCTTTATTTATCCAGGAAAAGGTTAACTGAAAACAAAAACATGGTTTTACTATTGCCTTGCCTCAAATTTACACAGCTCCACATGAATCATCGCAGAGCCTTTCAGAATACTTTAACTGGAGCTTCAGCTCTCTGCAGGTGCTCACATCCTGGAGATCTGGGTTAAGTGTCTTACTCAGTGGCAGTATTTTTGAAAGAGGCTGCAGCACTCACTCAGCACGGTATGAATGTCACAAACTGTGAAAAAAAGTTACATTTGTTCTGAATGCAGGAAACCTGCTGGTCATACCTATTAAGAAAAGAAAAAAAAATAATGACTAAGGTCCATATATTTATAATAGCCCTCTTGTTTCTGAAGAAAAATATATATTGCATTCAACCGGAGAGATGCCTAACACACTATCTGCTCTCTCAGAAGATGGGCAACATGTTAACAGGCAACAAGAAAATTTATTGTATTTTCAGATTATATATAAATATGTGCATATATATATGATAGGAGACATATGAAATGAGCAGGATGTCTAATTCAGAATAGCCTTGTATCACATTCTAAGATATAAAAAGTAAAAAAAAGAAAAAAATTGCTAATTCATTTAGTATACACATTTTAAATAAAATATTTATTCAGTAATGTTCACTATTGTTGGATTGTTTGCAAGCTTAGCATGTTTTACATATGAATCAGTTCGTCTTAAAATTGACTAATTTGGTCAGTATTTTTTTAATCCATTCTACTTGTTTCCATTTGATTTTTTTTATTTTCTATTTAGCTTCCTTTGTTTTTGTTTTTTTACACTTCTGGCTAATTGGCAGAGCAAGAATGGTTTAACAGTTCACACATACACAGATGTAGCCTGGACTCCATGCTATTTAGGAGAATTTGTAGTGTGAAAACTTGATGTCACTGTATAGTTCATTTCATGAACACGGGGAAGGGGGGTAACTGAATACTAACTATTTTCTAAAGCCTAGGATGACTATTTGGGAGATGTGTTTTTTTAAAAACCACACATTGCTCTTTGCCCTTGTCAGTTCATAAGAAAGACTGCAAGAGAAAGAGAACAAAACATTTTTTTTTGTCTCCACCTAAGAGCGCCATCCCCAATCCCCATCCCAATTTTTATTTTCTCTATTGTGTTCATCCTGCAATTCTGCACTTATCTCTGCTTGGCTGAATGAACAGCTCAATTCAAAGGCATTACTATGCAGAGTGGAGGAGAGAAAGGAAGACAGGGAAGAGAGGAGGATGGAGATGAAGAAAATGCCTTGCTAAAGTCGGACAAGTCAACCATTTAATTCCCCTAACGTCAAAGTCAAATCATTAAACAGCAAACCACTGAGTAATTGGAAATGTATGTGTCACTGCATGTAGTGCGTATTGGTTTATGTTTGTGTTGGGGTCGATGTGTTTCTATGAACACTGCAGATTTATTTATCAAGCGCTCAGTTTAATATATAACAGCAAAGTCAACAAAGTATCAAAAGCAACTTGAAGATTTTGCTCAAGGTAAGTGTATATAAATGTGTAAAACAATTCCAATTACACTGTTGCATTTATGTACTTTTAGTGATAATGTTAACTAAAGGAATTACCATAACTATACTTACATGTTTTTTTATGAAAACTCTGGATGAATCATAGCAAAGCATTTCTGTCAGTTGATTAGGGAGACAGAATGGAAAACAAAGAGAGGAAATATGAATTGAAAACAAAAATAATGAAGTAGGCTTACAATTGGTCAGTGTCACAGCTGATTGTTTTCGAACACCAGGTCTGCGGTCTCTCAAGAAAACACAACTAAATCACTTTCCTACAGCTTGTCTGCAAATCCCGCTGCTGTCTTCTCTGTCCCACACACACAAACGTCCCTCACTATATCGACAAAAGACACACCGACAAATATCTAAACACACACATTCACACACCTTTACCTTCATTGTCTAAACACTCAGTGGTTCATCGTCAATTCTGCTCCCCGCTCGTTTAATTATCCTCCCCGGCTGAATGTTTTTCATTTCCTGGATATGCAACTGTCCTTTCTGTCAGAGTCTTTTTGTGGCAGGGAGTATCTGGCTGTATGTGAGTGTTATATTTGTGTGTGTCTGCTTTGATGGCCAGGGACAGGGCTGTGGACAGATCTCCAGATACTGAGAAACAACAAGTGAAAGCTGTTTTTTGGCATTTGCTTGCTGCCACTGGACTCTGTTAGACTAGCTCAGAGTCAGGCCCATTTGTGTGTGTTTCCTCTGAAAAGGCAGGGGAAATCAGTCTGGGCTGGTCTGTTCTTTTGTTTTTACTGACAAGTGCTTGGGACTAAACAGAAGGGCCATAGAGAAATTCTGTGTTTCAGTGAAAGCCTGGGAATAGTTCTGTTTGTGTGACTCTGTGGCGTTTCCTGAGCCAGTTATGCAGGCCAAACTTTAGTAATGCTTAATTTAGACCAGGGATATGAAAAGAGGAAATTCTGACCATGCTCTTTTCCAGAAACTATGTGCACCACATTCTGAGAGATGATTTTCAAAACAGCAAATTATTGCATTTTTATCTACACTAACCACTTCTCTACAACCAGAAAATTAAAATTCCAGGCAACTGACTCAAGTCCCCATTATTGGCTCTGAGAGAATCAAAATTTATTAATTTTAAAACTGTGTCAGAGACAAACAGGAAGAAATTAACTTACTGATTTTGGATTCATACTTCTATTGTTGAGTATTATTCAGTTTTTTTTTAAGTATATGTTTAATGGTATTCACTGTATAGTTTCACTATTTTTTAGTTTGTTTTTAAATAAACAAACTAAAAAAACTGAACAAGCCCCTTGATCTAAGAAAAAGGATTTTCCCCCAAAATATAATAATCTAATTCCTTCACCTAAAACCAAATTCAACATTGTTTCAGAGATAAATACAGTACCTATCTTGTTACGACTCGCTGTAAAGATGCATGTGTGGTAATATATTTCACAAAAACATTATTATCTTTTAAAGCAATGTCATAAATCCTGAACATTATGGAAAAATACAGCCTTAAATTTATTCAGTGGAGAAAAAAAATCCACTACTACAAAATAACTTTTTTAAAAGTCACCAGGGACATATTGCTGGTGCCCCAGGTAACTCTAACCCTCAGCGCTTTCTACAATCAGTTTCGGCTTGTATAGGAAATCACTTAAGAACAACATCTATCATTTACACATGAAAGGTCTCAGAAAATATGCCTACACTAAGAAGGTGTGCTGTGATTCTTTTTTGAACATGTTTTTTCCAAATAAAATTGTCCACATAAAACCATACATAGCTGAAACCCAGTAATCTGTTCTGTCTTCTTTGACAACTTCAGCGTTACACAACAACTCTGTGATATATGCCCAGATTATTGCAAGCCTATGCGCAAAAGAATACAGCAAAGTAATCCCGTTGTGTGTTACCCGGTAGTCTTCTCTGACAGGATTTCACAACATTGGAGCATACAGAGAGAGGTACCACTGACAATTCCCCATTCCAGATCGTCCAGAGTCCTGAATATTTTTTTTTTTTTTCTTAATATATTTAGAAACCTTTTACTTGAGCCACGGATCTTGTTGCTGTATGTTTGGAAAATACTTTAGCAACATAAGACTTAATTTATTCAAAAACAAAACATAGCAGTTTGTGTCTATGATGACAACATTAACAACATTGTGATTCTTTTTATTCTGACTTTACTGTTTCATACAAAAATATATTTTAGAGCAATTATAGTTTCTATATAGTTTCTCCTTTTGTGAAATGTGTATTTTTCCACATAAAGGGACATATGGCTGGTTCTAACATTCTTTTTAATATTTTATGTAAAAGCCTGTACATTATTACATTTCTTTGTTCCCATTATGGCTTATGCCAACTCAGTCTTTCATTAACTGCCCTCAGCTGCTAAAAGGGTCGACCAAAGACTTCGTGACCACAGAAAATGGATTCGTTTCTTTGCTTCACATTATTAGACGAAAAATTATGGATCATTTTTAACATTTCATGCCAGTACCTTTTTCATGCACTGCTTTTTACTTTCATTAATTATGGCCAGACATTGGAAAAAGAAGGGAGGAAATAGTGAAAGCGCTAGACTTAAGGTCAAGAAACATTTCATCATGGAACACTCGTCAGTGTTTTCTGTATAAATTCCCACATACATGCACAGAAGGGAAAAATGGAATTTTAATAGCCCATTACTCAGGCTGTGAACATTTGGCACCTTCTCCCCCCTCAGTTCACAAAAGACCAACACTGATGGAGCAAAGTCCCCATGCTTAGTTCCACATAAAACTTGCACAGATGAAGCACTCTGTGTGTGGTTGCATGCATTTACACTTGCAAATTAACTCTTCTGTAAGTCTGTGTTTTGACTTGCGAATTCCTGTTTTGTGTTGCTGACTTTGTTAAAGTCAGCAGCACTATAAACATATCATTGTGTTCAAGGTAAAATCACTTATCATCACTTGAATTCCAAAAAAGAAAAAGTTCAAAATTTCAGTAATTATGATCTGTTCATATCAAGCTGGAAAAAGTGTAATTTGACTGTACCTATCAATGGCACTTTTAAAAGAAAAAAAAAATTAAATAACAATACCACATAAGTTATATTAAAGGAAATGAGCAGAAGTCCCTGTAAAGTACCATATTTATGTCTGTAAATTTAACATCTGTGCTTCTGACAACCACCCATCCATTGATTCGTTATCTATACCAGCGTATCCTTGTAGGGATGTGAAACGCTGTGCCTATCTCTAACAGCCATTGTGAGAGAGCCAGGGTGAATAGTGGAGTAGTCACAACTCTTTCAATCACTTTGGATGTTGGTAGGTAGATGAAAGTCAGAGGGAATATATGCATGTGGAGAACCTGCAAACTCTAGGCAGAAAGACTCCAACCCAGGATTTGTACAAGGGACTGTTTTGCAGGCACTGTTGTGCGATTTCCCCCTCTGCAGAGATCTTTCGTAAGACAGTCAATGACTGTAAGGCAGCTAATTTGGGATTCTGACTCTGGTTTTGGGACCACAGGTTATAATCATCCAATTGGCTTGGGAACAAATTTGTCTGGTCTTCCCTTATGTCCACCTTCTGAAAAAATAAGGAAGGGATGGTGCCTATCTCCAGCTGTCATTAGGTAGGAAGCAGGGTACACTCTGGACAGGTCACTTCATCACAGATCAACAGAGATACAAACAGGACAAGCGTGTACATACACACACACGCATACACATGTGGAATTATGTACTATTGCGTTTCAAAGTAACTCTTAAAAAAGTATGTGCTAAAATTCAAAATTTGAATTGGGTTTGTGTTTAGCAGTTTCCCCAAAAAATCCAGAAACATTGCAGATCTTTGACAATAGCAAGTAAAATAGCAAACAATTTAAAGATTTTCATGTATTGAAGAAAAAAAATTCCAAATTAGGTTTGCACCTGCTTTTCAAACATGTTAAATATAGACACAAAAATAGCACCCACAGTCTGGTTGAGATTTACAGGCGTAAACCTTAACCAGAATCACATTGTTGGTGGTAAGTCTTTACATCTGCATCTCCCTATCTCCCAGTATGTTATGCTTTCTGACGATCAGCATATGCCTATATTCATGAAGGCAGACATGCTAAACTTATGGTGCCCACTATTCTGGTTATTTTGCTGACAATCCTGTTTGCTTGTTGTTTGCAGATAAAGTTTGCACATGCTATCACGTTTGCACCTGCTTTTGTACGTTCAAACCTTTACAAGATTTGGCTGTTGGTGTAGCTCCCATCCCCTTCTCCCACTGATTAAGAGAGAGAGGGAGTCTCAAGAGAGAGGAATGTCTGGGTTTTGCTTTTAAACCTTATTTTCTTAACCTGATCTTGCATACTGGCAATGAGTGTTACTTTCATCAATATCTCTATGTGGATACTACATTTTGTAAAAACCTAACTTTGACTTCATCAATCCAGTTGTTCTTGCCACTCAGCAACACTGACATTGGAAATTAATAAGAGTGGTTGTGCAAAAAAAAAATAAGAAAAAAGAAAGAAGGTAGAGAGACACAGAGTGTAATCCACTGATGTTTATATGCAGGTGTGTGATTGATCAGTGCATGCTCTGTAGGTTTTGAAACTGAATTAAACCTTGCCACTGAGACAAGACAAAGACTTCCCCATCTATTTACCTGACAAGCCACAGTCTAGTAGCTTTTTCCTCTAGAGAATGCACATACACATTTGTTTGTACTTACAATAATGGGCACAGTTGCACACTAGAAAAATAGCTCCACACAGATTAGGCAATGCTTGTTTGAACACCATGATGTTAAGATAAAATACAATCTATAGAACAGTGGATAGCACTACAACCTACTAATAGTGACACACTTTACTTGTTACCCTTGATAACCTTTGCTATGAAATATCAAGTCCAGTTTCACCACTCGCAGAAAGATATCTATTTTAATCCCAAATAATGAAATGATATATACACACAGAATATAGTTGTTCCTCAGTTCTGACTCTTAAAAAGAAAGTTTTTTTTTACACCTGACATCCCAGTAGACTTGGTATGTGAACAAAAGCGGAGTGAAGTTATATTTAAGCTGCTCTAGATTTCTTTTTAGACTTTAGAAAAAAAATAAAATAAATAAATAAATAAATAAACATGAGCCATTTGTTCTGCTATCACTAGATATGGGTGTTTGTTTTGATGGTATTTACCCAGAATCCTCTGTGCTGTAGTCCGCTACCAGCTTCTAAAGCAATCTCAGGCCCATTTGATATTAAAATGCGTACGGACCTCACCAGAGTTGATTTCAACAGAATCGAAAGCTAGGTTCTTACGTGTACCAGAGATTGTTTTATGGTCTGAATCAGAGTTTGATTGTGCAATCACACCTCCCCAAACAAAGGGGGCTTTCAAGGCAAACAAACTAGATTTGGAATAAAGCTGACTAAACAGGGCTGATGTCAATGCCCTCTTAAAATTTTTGCTCTGATTTTGTTTAATTTGTCTGAGCCAGCAAATCCTTTGAAACATGTTTTTACATGTACATATCCCAATCAATAAAATTAGAGTATCAAGATAAATGATAAGTGCAGGCAATGGCAACAGTACCAAGTAAAAAGAAACGTGGCTAAATTTAAGCATGTCATTATTTTTTTAAAGAAATGTCATGACAAAAAAAAAAAGAGAAAAAAAAACTGAAATACTGAATCAACACTTCAAGGTCTCACCAAGGAAATTCACTCAGCTGTGGTTGCAAAATACGAAATAGATTAATGTTGTTTTTAAAGTATTTGCAGAAATATTAGACCCATTGGGCACAAATGGGTCTTCCAAAAAGATTGTTACACTAAGCACATAGTCAATTCTGTAGGTCCACCCAGGAGCACTGCATGTAGGCCACTGAGTAACCAGGAAAAGTGGGGTTGGGAGGACGAAATAATCCAATTTATGAGAAATCATTCGAATAATTGAAAAACATGAAACGCATAAAAAAATGCATGTATTTTGCACTTCTTTAACATCCGATTTTCACTTCAGTCTAATGAATCTCTTGATAATAATTCGGAATGTGTCATAACCATGCATCCTTGTCTTTTTGGTTACCCATAGCCCTTTCTGACAGTGCAAGTGAAAATTAAAATGACAAAAAAAAAACTAGGAACAATACAACTTGTCAATTAATTTGATATGTCTACATTATTTTTGGCACTCCAAATACCTTAACATGATACTTAACATACATAGTTAAGGAAATAGGCATTTTTATGAGAAAGCCAATTTCTCTGCTCAACACTTGTCTACTCCCTGTAACAGTATGAATAAACATTTTGTCTACACTAAAGTAATAGCTCAGTTACACTTCAGGATAACGTAAAATCTTAGGGATTTATGTAAAAATTAGTTTTCACAACTATGTGCTTCAAGACACAGTAGTTAGGTGCAAAAATCACTATATGACCACTTATGAGGTGCTAATTATTATATGCGCTGTGCTTGGATGAAAAAACATTGACACCTGCAAATTTCTTTTTAAAAGAAGACTTAATTTAGCCTCTTACTGCTGAAATATGTCTTGTGTAGTAAAATGATCAGAGATCATTTCTGATAAACAGATTTGACCCTAAAAATTTGGTTTGATATTATATTTTGGATACTGACTAGATGAGCAAGATTGGGGTCCTTACCACATTTGCTGTCACCTTTATGTCCTGCAGTTAATAAAATGTACCACCATGATAGAAATGGTAAACATGAAATCACACTTTTTTATTTATTTTATGCCTTGAATTACTTACTATGCTTAATTAGAAAAAAAAAAAAAAGAAAAAAAATCCATTCAAGCGTGCAAATCATGATGCAAGTGACTAAATGAAGTTGGAGTAAGGACAAGCATTTGGTTATATTAATTATTAGTCATTTATTCATGTCATTGAAACTCCTTAGCGGTACATTAGTTTCAAATGAAAACATTATCTTTCACAAAAGCAATACTGCATTGCACATGCTCACTGATTATACTTCACACCGAGTCGTGGAGTTATAACAGTTGATTTAGTATTGAGACAACATGCTCTGATGAAAGCCAAAACTAGTTGGACCTCTCAGTTTGGCAGGAATGGAGTTAAGTCATCAGCAAAAAGTAATGGCAGGCGGTGATTGGTAGCTAAAGCCTCCTGAAAAGAGCTCTCATGCATAAAAGTGCAGGACAGGTGGTTTTCTCTCTGGGGATCACTGTGTGAGCCTCATTCAGTGGTGAATGGGGATTGAGCCGAACGTGATTGAATAGGCTGAGACAGGGCCTGATGGTAGCAGTGTGTGTGTGTGTGTGAGTGAGAGAGACAGAAACATTAAGCTGGTTTATGTGCTCAACTATCCCTTCTCATCCATTTGATCAATAGCACTGATTGCTTCAATATTATCACTTCTTACACACAGACATACACATGGCAAAAATAGTTTATGGGGGTGTAGAGGATGATCTTAATCACCAACAAGCTGTGTTAGGAGCAACCAACATGTGTGTGTCTACATTTTTGTAGACTGCTGCTCTCCAATGGCCCCTTCCAAATGAGACCAGAAACAGCCAAAAGGATCCACTCTGCTTTTCCCTCCTGCTGCATGGATTATTTATGAGATATGCCCAGCTTGAAATGATTAGCTTTCTATTTGTTTACATAAGCGTTATTTTGACTAACAACAGCAATAAATTAAAAAGCAATATATGTGTCATACATCTAGACAAAATGGAGGCAAAAACTCAGCTGTGGTTGCAAAATACGAAAGAGATTAATGTTGTTTTTAAAGTGTTTGCAGAAATATTAGTGGCAATGAATCAGGGTTAATGGCAGAGAAAAATTCTTCGGAATGAATAATAATCACAAAACAATTATGATTCAGCATAAAACAACAACTTAATTTGTTTGTGACAGTTTAAATATCCTCATGTGTCACTGAAAACAGCTCTAAAAATAATTGTTGAACCTAAATAATGATGAGCTGTCGGAGACTGAATGCAAAGAACAACTTAACAGTCAGGTTCAAGTGTCTAGATATGATGGATAGTATGAAGTATCCATCATATCTAGTTAAATCATTCAGCAACGTCATTTCAACTTTGCTTTTGAGAAAGTTAGTCAAAATGTAGTCTGTGACAAACATGGCATATTAGAGAAGAAAACTCCACTTTGTCTATGCTGACTTAAGCAATGTTAGCATTTCTCCCCAGCATATTTGAAAACTGGTTCTAAAGGTTTTATATAATCTTGCAAGATGCATCTTGCTTGGGACACAAATTTACCTCAAAACCCAATATTCAGATCAAGTGTTTAACCATTTTCAGACATCCGTATGACACATCTACGTAAGTAAAAACGGTCCACTTCATAATATGAACTAAATAAATTACAATTTCCTTTTTTCTTGCTGACAGAGAGTTGAGTTCTGTTCATCTGCAAACAAAATGTGGTGCATGTGAAATCTTCCACTAACAATTACAAATACCATGATCGTTGTCTTGTGACTCTTACATACTAGTCTAGTTGGAGAGATTAATTAAAACACCAAATAAGCTTCCTATGAAAAATGTTCTTAATAAAAATGTCATTCTTCAAAAAAAATTCAAAAGCACAAAATATTAAAGTTCAAACTGTGATATATTGCTAGAGTTCCAATGAAACTTGAATTAATTTGACTTATCTCTCTAAAGGAATGTACCATAATTTCTGGATTATAAGTTGCTACATTTTTCACATGCTTTGCGCACTGTTGTGCAGCCAATATGTGAATTTTTACCAATAGGTTTTAGAAAAGACAGACTGCTGCATGATGAAGAGGAGAGCACACGTTTAAGAGCAAATTTGCCTCAAGACTAAAGTGAAATTAATAGCAAAAACAAGAGACTGAGGAAGTGTGTGACCAAGTAAATGGGAAATGACCTGTACTTGTATCAGCTAAATCAAATGTGTTAAGGTAACTATGATTTCATTTGGAAAAAATCCCCACACTGAAATAGCATCTGTATATTTACAAGGAAATAAAAGATTGGCTCCTGCATCTACGGGCCAGTCAGTGCTGCAATAAGCTCTTTCACTTGGAAGTTACACTTGGTAAAAACCATGCTAATAGCTTGATGAATATTTAAACGCACCATGCTGTGAAACTGTCTTTTTTCTGCAAGAAGAGGTTTCCTGGCTTGATTTAATTGTGGTTATAGAGAAGACTGTCATATTATAATGAATAATATATCCATTTACATTAATAATTTTTTAATCTAGAGAAATGTAATTTAATTTTCTTTTCAGACTGTGTAAATTATCTTCCATCTGAACTGGGATTAAAACAAATTAGAAATACAGTTCAAATTTGGTCAACACTTAGCTGACAGGAACTTGATACAATTTCAACCATAAAATTATTTTTCATAGACAACAAAAAACCATTAAAAAAAGTAAAGGACTGCAGCAAGCGCAGTGTTGCTGGTAACTGCAAGCTCATTAAATCCAGCCAAACCCAGTTTACAAGTTTCTTCTTATTTCACAGTTTAATCTATTTCAATCCAACTTTATGAAGCCATTTTGACAACCAGCACTGAACCAAAGTGATGTTCAGCTAAATGAGTTATAAAAACAAAAACAAAACACATTAAAACAGACAATACACAAGTAAAGAGTCCTGTATTTAACCAAACTAATATAAAAATGACCTAAAAGCAACAATGGACCTACAAAATTACCTAGAAACAACAGATCTCATGTTGTCAAATGCTAAGGCATAAAGCAAGTTTTGTAAAAGATTTAAACAGATAGAGAAGATACCTTTCTAGTTTCCAAGGGATGATCATTCAACAGTTTGTGAGCTGCTACAGCAAAACCACAGTCTCCTCTAAATTCTCACTCAGTCCTAGATGCAGGGACAAGGAGCTGATCAGCTGGCCTGAGAGAGCAGGTAGGTGTGTAACACTGCAACAGTTCAGAGAGATTGGATGGGGCAAGGCCATGGTGGGTTTTAAAAGCAAATAAAATAATAAATTCTGAATGGACCGGAATACTTCTTGAACACAAAGCTTTACCTTATCTTAAGATACTTAATGGTAGATGGGATGTCAATGGAAATCAGTATCCATTTCGCACATTTTCTGTCTTAGGAGTAAAGTTGGTCTTTCTTTTCATAAACTTGTTTTTGGCTTTAAAACACATTTTGTATAAATAGTAGAATTATTGGTAATAGACAATGTGCTTTATCAGTTTCAGTACCTTGACAACGGGCATTAGAAAAACCAAGTTCCACAGTGGTACAACTATAAGGTGGGATTTTCCACAGGTATCCCACCCCTGATCTTTTTTGTATTTGCTTTTGTAAAGTTTCCTGTGCTGATTCTTGTGTTGTGTAGAATATTTCCAAGACAAAGTAGATAGTTAAAGGACTCATATGCAGTAAAAAAAAGTACTGAGACACCCAGACCAGTGGAGATTGTAGGTCCTCCACAAAGAGGAATAGCCAGGACTCATCTGGTTTTAGGGCTCTATCAGTTTTTATGTACAACATAATTATGGAGTGTTAGTGAGGTCTCTCTCCATGTTCTCGCAACTACACCACAGACATATAAACCTGAATTTCAATTTACTCACCCAAATGTTGCCATCTTGATGATATGGTTTCCAGTTCCTTCCTGTGTCACTGTAGAGCAGACGGTACTGTGTCGTCCAGTCAGAGCTGCTGTACCGACCCTGTGTTGCAATGGCGCTCACTTGTCTTCGAGAACCAAGGTCCACCTGGAGCCACTGGTAATGGTCACTGTCCAGAGGTGACCATCCTCCAGCACCTGTAGAGTGAATGACATTTTAAAATGGAGGGCATCAAAGATTTCTTTTCTCAAGCATACTTCTTTACAGTGCAATGCAAAGCCAAAGTTCCATGTAGGAATAAAGTTATTTTGAAAAAGATTTCATGATTGCTTCATTACCCGTCTACCGAAGACAATTTAGGTTTGAGGTCTGCTCCCAATAAAGCTTAATTTACAAAAAATATATTGCAGCATGAACATGTCAAACACAATCTACCAAAAAAAGTTATCCTAGGTTGTGTAAAAGATTAAAGATACAATATTAAATTGTTGAAGTTTTGCATTTAGTATTGAAAATGGGATTGTGAAAAAAACCTCAGGCTTTATCCATTTACAGAGTGGTGTGCACGGAACTCCTGCAGGGAGCAATATAAGATTCACAAAACCAGGGGAAAATATTTAAGCAGAGCTAAGCATTGTACAAAACACAAAAGAGACAATGATCATAAGATAGAAAATATGTTGTCAAAGTTGGCAAAATAACCTCCCAGGCAGAAAAACAAATCCTAATTACAGACTCATTACACTTTACTTCTAACTTGACAGATAACTGGGGTTGCATCACTAAAGTTGTTAATATCTTAAAAACCCAATGCAGCAAAAGTAAATATCTCTAAAATATAAAATACAATCAATTATAAGAAAGTTTGGGGATGGGTAAAAAGGTGAGGAACAAGTATGACTTTATGATAAACAGATAGTATAAGCAAATGATTAAGAACACAAACTAAAACAGACTGAACGAAAGACTAAAAGAAAATGTATTGGAAACCAAGAACTGGTTCAAGTACACTTTCTACATTAAAGAAACAGTAAAACGTTAATAGCTGTTAATATGATTAACTACTAGAGAGGTACGCTCTGAGCTAGTAGTAAAATCTTTGAAATAAAATTATACAGCATCTAAAAAACATGAGATGTCCTAGTTGAGTACAGTTAACTGCAGAGCTTGAAGAAAAAAAGTTCTCACATTTTCAATGTTCAATATCTGTCATTAGGATTTTCTGTGATAAACTAACTCCCTAAGATGCATTGTTTTAAGTAGAAGGAATAGTTTGTTATACTTTTGCAAAGAATTACAGCTCTCCTGATCTAGACAAAAGATCAATCATATTGTATAAATGATCAAATAAACCTATTTTACTGCTCATTTAAACATAGCTAAACAAGTAGTACATGACGCAGCAGGGCCACCGTTAGACAAAACTATTTGAACAGGAAGGATTCATCTGAAAATTGCACTGAGGCAGGGTTACCACAACATACAGATGGATATCAAAGGGACAAAGCTGGACTGAAAGATCTAGAGATAAATATGGGTTCAAAAGATCACACAAGAACTGGAAGGACGTAGAATGTTGGAAGTGAGGGAATTAAAGGTGACAGGCTAAATGAATGGTAGCATCAGCCAAAAGGAAAAAGAAAAAAAAAAAGAATAAAAGGAGAAATGGGAGTCAGGAAGCATTGCGGGACTGTCACTGTTCTTTCGCCTGTCACACACACAGATGTTCAGGGAGGGAAAAAAGGAGCAGGAGGAGGATAGGTGAGAGAACAGGGGAGCAGAGAAGGTCAAGACACCACGTCTGAGGAAGAGACAAAGAGAAGGAAAAAGCCAAAAGACAGTATAAAAAGATAAGAAGATAAAACTCACAACAACAGGGGAGAGAAAAGGAAGAATGATCGAAACTGTAAAACAATTAACTCACTAGGCGAAATGCCATCCCAATTTTGTCATGCTTGGAGATCAAGGGAGATTGAAAGCTCCCTTCATTGGATAAAATGGACTGTGATTAAGAGTTTGTAAAAACTGTTTCAAAGATTTTATATCACTACCAAGACCATAAAAACTGAAAACAGATCAGTGCTCATAAAGTCAAGCTAATTAAATTATTCTGTTTTAAATAGTGGGCTAAGCAGTAAAGGAGGGCTAGCAGGAAACATCACAGCCAGAAGCCTGTTCTTACTCTTTTTGTGTAAATCCAGATGTCAAATACTCTTATTTTATCCTACAGTTCAACAACATGCATGTTAGCTTAACTGGTGAGTCTCGAGTTCCCAAAAGTGGGAATGTATATACATGGTTGACTGCTTCATCTCTACTTGTATTGTGGACACATATTTTATATGTGTGATTTGAAAGTATTTGTGCTTGTGCTTCCAGGGGTTCCTTTCATTTGTATATATTTGTATACATTTGTGAGCATTTATTTGAAAAGCTACGATCGCCAACTTCAAGATCTTAAATAGTTAAGAGTCTAGGATGTCAGAAAAAGGGAATGGAGAGAAAACAGCTGGTTGGCTCTCTGCTAGTGTTTCATCTTTCTGTCATGGAGCAAAGGGAGGGAATGGAGACAGAGTAATTTAATTAAAAGCCGACTGTTGTTACCGATGGATGACTGCAAAAAAAACTTTACAGGATGACAGAGTGAAAAGAATATATGAAAACAGAGGGGGAATCTGGTTAATTGTGCAGCACATTAGAGCTCAGTTGTCCTGCAGCTGTTACTCTTTTTTTTTTCAAAATACAGTGTGACAATAAGATACTTTTTTAAAGCTGTGAGAAAATAAAATGCTACATAAAAGAGTTGAAATTGAAGAAAAAAAAAGGATAATAAAATTGAACAAAAAAGAAAGCAGACAAGTTGAGAAAATGGGCCGTGGGATTGAAAATGTTACAGTAAAAACTTATAGATGCGTACAGAGAAGCTGAAATGGTGATCTAAAAAGACGAGGCAATTATCTAATGGGTGCAGGGAGAGAAACACAGGTGAAACTTGGGAGAGATGAATGTTGAAGAGGAGCTTCAGAAAAGAAAGCAGCAGAAGAACACAAAAATATCTTAAGATCAGTTTTGGTGTTAATCATTTGAGGTTGAATTTTATGCTTGGTCACTTTTGCATTGCAAAGAATTGTGTGCACACATGAATGCTTAGATATATGCATACCTATTGGATTCACTACAGATGCACACATGCATACACAGATCACCCAGTTTTATTTCTTTTTCTTTTTTTAAAAAAACATATCAATTTCCATTGTTGCATGAGTGAGTTTCTCTCTGGTCAAAGCCTAAATAGAGTTTCTCTTTTACACAAATTCTCACTGAATAGGATAGAACTCAGGTAACATGGATGGTAAGTACATATTAAAACAATACAAGTAGATGGAATTTGGTTCCTCTGAGACCATAGTGGGGAACAATACTTTTTTTCAAACCATCAACCATAAAGGAATTACATCCTTTACCTTTACCTTTTCCTCCATGTTGTGTTTCTATCAAAATGTTATTATTTGGTCTCCATTGTTAACTCTTTGATCTCATTTTGAAGGTGTCTCACATTTCTAATGGAAAATTTCATACTCTTCCAGACCACTCAACTTCCAATAGCTCTCTGTTGTTTGCAAAAAATATTTTTTCAAACCATTCACATACAGATGTAAAAATTCTCAAGTTGACTTCAAGTTTATAGAAAGTATCTCTATAGCACATATGCATAAAACATGAAACCTACAAAAATAAGAAAGTGGAAGCAAAGAGGAGCGATGGAGGGAAACAAAGAAAAACAACACAGGAGGGAAGTTAGAAAACCAGAAAGTTAGTAGGAATCAAGGACAAAACGCTTAAAGGATAGACAAATATACACAAGGAATGAAGGATTTTTAAATGTTTTCATTGTTGTAACATATTGTATACTTATTAAAAATAAATGTTCTGTTATTATTAGTTTTTTATTAGTAGATGGACAACAACTTTCTACTTCATCTTTCTTTTTATCTTTTGCGAATGCAATCAATTACACCCACAAGATCGCTTGCATCATAGTACACGTGCAATTTTTTTTCTGTCTCATGCAATTTAATGTTTCTTATTTGGACTCTGTGTAGATCAGGTACCTTGGTATTTTGACAAATATAAGAGTTTCAAAAATACAAATGAATAAGACTGTAAGAAATAAAACCAGCCTCAGTCCCCAAAGGGTTTAAGCATTATATTCCACAGTGTTTGTTTGAACTACAAACACTGTGGACACTAGGGTAATTATCATTATAATTACGCAAACATCATAAAATACATGCTATATCTGAAATCGTATCATATTTGGCTTCATTCCATTACTCTTCTTTTCTCTCTGATGCTCTGACTGCTACCCCTTCTTTATTTCTTATCCCTTTCTTTATCTAAACAGACCAAAAGGTACTGGCTGCAAGAGAAATTGGCTTGTCTCTTCTCTCTGTCTGACACTGCTGAGAAATACAGGGTCTTGTACTTGAAGTGACAGAAAGAAGCTACAGTCGAGGGGAAAATGTAGATTTCGGAGAGAGGGGAGAACAGGAGTGATAATGTAAGGCAGGGGAGTCAATGTCATGACAGGAGGGAGAGGAAAAGGGGATATTATAAAAGCAGGAGAAAAAGTGACAGAAATTATTCTAAGAAAGTGGAGAGATGGAGGAAGGGGGAGAGAGAGAGAGGCAGAAACGCACAGAGAAAGAGAGGAGGAAAGAGAAAGGAAGATAGAGAAACAAAAAAAAAACATAAAAATATGAGGATGTCAGAAAGTTATAGTAGAAGGTGAGCGTACTGAAGAAAAAGAAGAGGCAGATATGACAGACCAGAAGAAAAAATAATAGAAAAAATGTAGGAGCTGATTGTCTAAAGGTTTGCACATACAAAAATAAGTGCAAACTTGACAGCACACGCAAACCCGATGTACAAACACATAAATAAGATTCTGTCAGCGAAATGACAAGAATTACAAGCACAATAAATTTAACATATCCGCCTTCATTAAGATGGAAAACATACTGGATTGCATATACGTTTGTTATTTGTTTTGTCATTATTTGTCCGGCATAAACATTTTCATCTTGATTTTTCTTTACGTTTTTTCCGACACTTTTCATGATGACAACCAGTTGCACATGCAAAATCCTCATTATGTTTAGCTTACACAATTTATCACTCCTCATTTGGAACAAGGTCAAATGAAGTGCCAAAGTCTATCAGTATAACCTGAACAGTAATTTCTGGACAAAAGAAGAAAGAAAAAAAGAACAATGTAGTTCAAAGGAAAGCAAATATATAAAGTGTTATGTGTTTCTGCAAACAATGGGTGTAAAATCCAGAGGCTAACAGTGATTAACAAAGTTAACAAGGCACATTTTCTGATGGGGCATTTCAATAGATCAATGTATTATTGAATACTAGCATTTGCACATTTCACCCACAAAAATACATTCTCTTAAAGAGTTCTTTAATAATTATTTTCATTAGCCGTGTTTGTGGACATGCAGCCAAGTCTAGTTTTTATATTTGTCTGATCAATGGCTGAGATGAGATCAACAAACTCTGAGATGACAGAGAAAAACATTTGACAACATTTACGTTATGTTTTTTTTTAAAATTCATTTTGTGGTCTGACATTCATACACTGGATACTGACTAGGTTTTTTATTACACTATTATGGTAAAAGTATGGAGACATATCCAAATTATTCAATTCAAATGTTATGTTCCCTTCCACTTGGGTATAAAATCGAGAACTTAAGAATGACTGCAGACTGCTTACCATTTATGAAAACATGAGTTGCTCTCAGGAGCTGAATGAATTGAGGCATGCTAGTGTGAGTGCATGTCAACTGTGCAATAAGTACATTTGTCAAATGTCTACCACGAAACATTCCACTTTCAACTGTAAGTGGCATTATATCAAAGTGGAAGCAATTGTGGACAATAGCAACTCTGAAACAGAATGGTAGGCGATGTGAAAGAAAGCAGAGTCACACCAAACATTAAGATTACCTAAAAAACACATGCATGGGCTGCCTGGATTGGGTTTCCATGGGTGAGTAGCTACATAGTAGAAGTACAATGCAAAGCAACAGATGCAGTGGTGCAAAGCAGGTAACCTCTGGAATTCTGAGTCATGAAGAAGCATTCTTTAGACTGACAAATCCTCAGACCCCCTCACAAAAACTTAAAAGTTGTTTTAGCCGCAAAGGCCATCCGTATATACCCTGTGTACTAAGCATGACATGTCATTAAAATTCAAAATTGTAAAGGAAATTGTCTCCGTATTTTTGCCAGTTTAGTGAATTTGACGAATCAAAATCTGACAGAATCGGTTTACAGTAATATATTTGTTCTCTCTGTTGTGGACGTCTGATCTGGATAATACAAGCCGGGAGAGATGGGAGAAAAAATATGTTGCACAACAGCATATTGGGCTATTAATTGTATTTTATTTATTTTTTCACCTCCCTGTTTTATAGCTGGAAAAGACTGGAAAATAATTACGTAAAAGAACAAACTCATAATATGGGCTGCTTAGATGAAAGTGAAAATGACATCTATTAATAGTGGACAAGAGTTGAATGCAGGATTAGCTACACTTTTAGATGATTCACAATAAAACACAAAAGCAAAACAATGTATCCCAGAAGCTTGATAAAGCACTGAAATCTTCATTTGGAATAAGGTGGTGCATTTTCAGCATAAATTTCAAAACATAGACATCAGAAAACATTGCAGTGCATTATGGGACATATATAATAAACCTATCAAATGTTTTACTCTGCACAGAATTTACTTTGCTATAATTTCACATTTCTTACCAAATCTGCTGACTCACCGCCCACATAAAGATGATTTACTTTTGCTATCCTTAGCAGTGTGAAATACAAATTAAAAGCCAGAGTGGCAAAAACTGCTCTCATACTGAATATGACTAACTTAAAAGACTTAACTTTTTATGTTTTTCCTAGAAACTTCCGCCTGTGTTAAAATTAATGCTGTCAGAATCTTTAATCATGATTTTCAAAATTAAAAAGTGATCGATTTTGCTATATCTCTGAACAGCGGTGGTTTATAACATGGGCAATATGGGCTGCTCTGTAAACATGATCTGCAAGTTAAACTCAGTGATGGTATTTGTAATATTGTATAACTGGAAGACCTCACCTCCTCTGGTTCATGTCTACTCTGCATTCCCAGATTGTTTCATAATTGGTTATTGTTTTGTTGATATGTTATATTAACTTGATTTAATTTGCTTTGAAAACAGTATTAATTTACATACTTCCCCAGTTTTGTTTGTGTTATGTTACAGTACAATATGTTAAGACTAAATATGTCACCAATTTTGGACTTTGCTGATATGCGTGTGTGTGCATGCGTGTGAGAGAGAGAAAGAAACCTTGTTTTTATACACTGTTAGGACCATTTTTCAACAAATACTACATTGTGAATCTCTAGCTCAAAGTTCTGGCTCAAAACAAAAAGTGCTGTTTTTGGGCTATAGGTTAGAACTAAGGTGTAAGTTTACATTAGGTTTAGGCATGTGCTGGTAATGGTTAGGTTTAAAGGTCAGTGTTAGGCATCAGAAACAAATAAATGGATGTAAATGCAAAGTGACAATGAAGATAGAATGACAAACTGTGTGCGCATGTTTTAGAGATTTTTGTGGGTTCAATGGGTCCAGAAACAGACGCAGCATTTACACAAGAGCTATCAGCATCTGTGAAACTAGTCCTTATTTCTTCCTTTCTTATTTTAAATTCTGCCTTGTTCTCTTGTTTGTATAGGCCATGATTGAAGAAGCATGAGACCCATCCTCTCTCATTGCTTTAACTCAATCGGTGTGATTAAAATCCTCAGATTACCTTGCCTTTATCTGGCAGGTCTGCATCACTGCTCAGTTGCCCAAGCTGCAGGGTGACTGCATTAGATGGAAAGGTATGAATTATTAATTGTAAAAACATAAAGGGGTGTAATTGTCTGTTCATAGCCCTTGGCTGTGGACTGATGTGAAAATGAGCTTCAGCCTGAGTCACAGGGATAATGATTAAATGAGGAGAGTGAGGTACGAGGGAACGCAAAAGAAGATGTAAAAAATAAATACAAAAGGGAAAATGGGTTAGAGGAGGCAGAAGGGGAACAGAGCAGCTGGGGAGCACTGGGGAGCGTGTCACTCTATAAAGGCTTGAGCATTCATCTCACAGTTTGATCACCTGCAAAATCATTTATAAAGATGTATGGACATGTATCCAAATTAGTCTCTTATATGTGCAGAATAAATGTGAAAAGAGCACCCTCCCACCACTTTCATTTATATCCAAGTACAAGGACATTTGCGTCTTTTTCTGTGTGTGTGTATGAGTAGGGGTGTGCTTCCTATGAATATTTGAATGTACTACGGATGTGTGTTTCCTACCTCCTCTCCTGTTGAGTTTGGCATATCCAGGTGCATATCCACTGGAGAAGACGGATGAGCTGGTGAAGGCCGTGTGAGGCAGCGGAGAGGCTAGGGCCTCATCACACTTCTCTGTGGGGAGCGAATGATTGCGAAGAGAGAGAAAGATGAATAGGGGACAAAACAGGACAGGAAGTGGGAAAAGCCAGAGGACACATAATTGTGAGAAAAGAAATGCAGGGGAGATGGGAGAAAACCAAAGAGACAAGAAAAGGAGAAAAAGTCAGTGAACTAAACCCAGATCCTGAGTTTATGCTGAATGCACATACATTACATGTGGAAAAGGAAAGCCCTGAAGTTATTCACAATTGATAGTGCTTTTAAGAAGAGTAAAAACATTCCAAACTTGCAAAAATTATTTTTTTTTTTTTTCCCAACTGCTTTTGACAAAGGAACTATTTAGTTGACATAAGTATAAGACAAGTGTGGGATTTTTATATAAACATTAAAACCAAAGAACATTTTGACAAGTGAAATAAAATACTGTTTAAATCCTTTAAAAGTGGATCCAGATAAAGAGTTTAACAGTTTCAAATTTGCCTTGAAAAACCAGTAATGTTGTGCTAGACAAATCAAACTAACTTCAAACCCAAACGTGAGAAATACACATGGGGAAAAAATGACAAGATAAAAAGATGTTGTTTTTTTTATATATATATATATATACACACACAATCAACAGTCACACTGCCTCTCTTTGTAAAGCTTCACCTTTCACTCACTCATACAACTGAACCCACTCAACTACAGTACATTAGGCTTCACAAAGACAAAAATGGTGAATTGTGTGTCAGGCTATGTAGAGGCCATCAAGAGTTCTCTGCTCCCACAGTGTAAGTGTGGGAGTACAGTATGCTGCATGAAGTTAAACCAAACATCTTATAACAGTTGACCAGGTTAAAAAAAAATATTTGTTGTACTATTTGACCAACAAGAGTGTATTTCAATAGGATTTTGTTGTGTATAATAGAAGACATTATGAGTAACTCTTGGTCAGAAAGGTGTTCCTCTCTTCCTTGTCTATATACAGATTGAGATTGACATTTCCTGTCCGATTACATTCAACAACTCAGTCTGATAGTGTCTAGTAGTCAGACTTTAAGGCATGACATCCGTTGATTTGTATTGAACTTATTGATGAGTGTCAAAGTCACTGATAAAACTACCTATGGCTGAAGTCCAGTGAACTGTTCTTTCTGTACTCGCATCAGTAAAATGCTTCCAAAAACTTTTAAAGCCACACCACCTTCTGATAGTTTGTCAATGTTCGAGTTTTACAGTTCCAATAGGCTCTCCTGTAGGCAAAATTATTTTGCATACAAATAGAAAGTTTGCTCGGATAAGAAAATAGACACAAACTAATAATAGGGTGTTCTGAAACTTAAGATATTCAATTCCCACTAGTAAACAGTTGTAAATCATTAATGAAAATGTTTTCAGTTTGAAATATTTGAATTTGTTAAAACAAGGTTTCTGTCTGATCAGCTGAAAGACTTTCAATGGTCATATTTCTTTCTTTTTTTTCCCCACTTTTTGATAAAGTCACAGTGATATGACAATAACTTCCCATAATCTCACTTCAAAATATCTGAACTATCCCTGTAAAGAACCATCAGTATGGTTACAAGTGCACAGTATATCTAGGTAAATCACTGGATTACAGCAATATGATCAACCTTAACATCTGCAAAGATTTGTACTAATATTTGTCCTAGTATTACGAGTGAGATGCTCAGACAGTTGTTTCATTAAGTTATAAAATATATAGTCTTTCTTAGGAACATTGGATACATGTGGCTCACTAAAGAGATTAATTGGGTGTTGATGTACAAGAATATAATTGTATTCATCTTTCTCTTCTCTTCTAATAAACTCCATCTGCCGTACATGTGGGTAGAATGAGGCTATCTTGATGTCTTTGGTTGCGGCACGTGTCAGCTTACCAAGTGCTTCTACTTATCTCTCCTCTGCAGCTGTGCCACATGAGTAATTGTCATGTAGAAGCATCTAGTCATGAAATCACAAAAAAAAAATCCAAATAGACCATAGCTACAGAAGTATTCTATGACATGTTCCATAAAAGATACTACCTCAGTGTTTCAAATATTCAGTAAAACTTGATCTCTGACTTAGAAAATTGACACATGTAGATCTTCATAATTACCAAATACCACTTATCTGTCTAGGCACAAATGTAGTCTGGCTTCTCAAGCAGAATACTTTTTCTATAGTTCTTCGTGTAAGCTTCATCCAACTCAAAGTAAAAGTTACTGTCAATCTCCTTCCAGCTTAAATTAACTTTAAATCATTTTTTTTTCTTTCCATGTCTCTGTTGGCTATGCGATTGGTTAGATTTATGCAGAACTGCAGGTAAGCCTGTCTGTCCTGATTGAATATTCAAACAATGCAGGATGATACCTTTGTGAAAACATAACACTTAAAATCAGGTAGCAGTATACACAAATTGCCTCATTCATTCAAGCCTAAGCACAAATTCTTGAATACAGCTCTCTTTAAAGAATTAGCTATGAACAAGCAGGACTCAAAATGCTGCTCACAAACATGTATCTAGAAAAGAAGTAATAAACAGAATAAGAGCAGTATAGTCCAGTGAGCAAGTTGATTTCATTATATGTCAAAGTGTAAAGAAAAAAAATATTTACCAGTGGTTCCACTAAGTTTGCTTGGGCACTGATCGTTTCTGCGTATTCCTGTGTGTGCGCTTGTTAGTGCGGGGACATTACATACAGTATTTTGGAGAAGAAGATCTGAATGTGCACATCTAAAAAAGCCCATTGTCATTAAATAGAGAGCTGAAAATATAGTCATCCTCACATAGGCATTATGAAACCACCATTGATGAACCACTTGGACTGTGATTATGTGCAAGCACAGCATCGTAGCCTGGTCCATTTTGCACCAATTCTTGCATTGAATGACTTGCACGTTAAGCAAGTACATTGCTCATCATTGAATTGGCTTTGCTGGTCTGACACGTCTTTGGTCAGCTTAGCTACCAACTTCTAAAGTGCCTCTTCTCAAGCACAATTTGCTTTCTATTGATGTTTTTTTCATTACATATAATTTTCCACAACACAATAAACAGGCAGAACACAATTCTCCCTTAGTGGGTTAATATAAGGTGATTCAATTCAGTTCAATTCCATTTAATTTGATTGGATTTAAGTTAATTCAATTATCTTTCCTCCATCTCTGTCGTGCAGCTCCTGTCACAGCTAGTTGTGCTGATTTTCTGTCTCCCGTCTCAACAACCACCTTGTAATCACTAATCTGAAAGGATTTGTTGTTGTGCATTTAAAGCATCTACGTAGGTGTAACTACAATGATACATTTGCTGACTTATTTTGTATAATCGGGCAATTCATGCAAATTTGTCACAATATCCTAGCAAAGTATTGTTGTGATTTTCTGGAAAAAATTGTATACAGAGATAGTGAGTTTTCTCCTTATGGATCTTGTTCTACTTCACTTCCTGTCTCTATTTCTTGCTCCAACTTCGTAGAAAACAGGCTCTGTTCTTTCCCTCAAGTTTGGAACTCTGACATTTCTTCTCCCTTTCCACCTCATTAGTTTACACCTGTGTTGTTTGTTTTACATGCATATATTTTCCCCACTAGTTCTTCATATTTTATTACATCTCTGTGGTTTGTCACTCTAATGTCCTTTATTGGCAGTAATCCGACAGGAAATAGCCAGAGAAAGAGAGGGGCAGGGGAAGACATAAAGTAAAGGCCTTAAGCTCAGGAACTGAACCACAGATGGATGCGTCAAGGACTAACAGCCTCCACATATGGGGTGCCTACTCTACCCCACCACAAGCCCTCCCCCAATCTGGATTTCTAAAGAATTTAGTTTGTCTGTAAAGGAAAGAAGCAATAAAAAAGCCACACTGTGGTATATGTAAGATGTCAGAAGATATATTTAGTTGTTTTAAAAAAAACTGACATCATTTAACACAGAGCTAAGTTCAAAACTATTTAAGTGGTTATTATAAATGTAACATGAATAGATCAAAATTTGCTTGGGACTCTACATGTCAGTCAAGTATAGTCCAAATATTTTAGAGGTTGTCAGGGAACAGTAAGATTTGACTTTTACAAAAACATTTTCCATTGTGGAGCCAAAATAAATTGCATTTACACAACAGCAAAATAAAAAGCAAGCAGCACTGGAAGCTGTGTATTGTGCATGCTAGGCCTAAAGGCGATGGTGAAGTTTTGTGAACTTTCTGATTCAGAGGTGTATTTTCACGACCCTACACTTGAACACGGGTACACATGATCTGATGGATGTGATTTATGTATCATCACTGACTGCATGAATGTTCAACAAGAAGCTAATTTTGCCTTAATATAAGTAATCTGAAGCGGTGTAGCTACAGAGACAGAACAAGAAGCTCAAAATATTTGCAGTTTGCATTTACATTTACATGATTCAGGAGCCTAACTGTTGCATTTTTGTCGCCATACTGTTGTTATTCTAAACAAGAGACCAAAATGCAAAACATTTGTGTTATATGTCATGTAAAAAGAGCCTTACTAGGTAAGACTTGAGTTGCTATCTACATCATGGCCCTTATGTTGAAACAAGATTTTATAGCCCTGAACTGTATCATTTTCAAATCACCCCCAAAAATGACTAAACACATACATTGGCAATATTTGAAAAACAAGTATAAAGAAAAAGTTGGTCTTGAAATGTTGTTTCAGGAAGACAAGGTCAACACAGTTTATAGAGCATACCAAAAGTCAAATATATAGTACAGTACAACAAGAATGAACAATGAATTTTCGTGACTTGCTAGTCTGAAGAAATTCAAGGATTTCTTCAGTATATATTCCACTTAATTAGAAAATCATTTCTTGCCAGACCTACATGAAAGTGTATTATGGGTTAAACAAAAAGAGTACATAGTATTTCATAGCTCTAAAAACCTTTCATTTTGAATGTTTTATCTTTATAATCAAAAATCTAAATACATTTACTTAACCCCACAATCTATCATTCACTATATTTTCTCTAGATCAATTTACGTAACATAAGCCTTTAGATTTCTGAACTTTTTGAAAATACACAATAACTTTACAGCCAATTAGATGCAGAAAAGCTAAAAAAACAGCAGCAAAAGAAATTGGTGTTTAACTTACTGCAATTTACAGTTACTTTCTACTTTGAACGTAGCGCTGGAGCTAGACACTGCAACAGTAAAACTGTTTAATCTAACGATTTTGGAATATAAAAAGTACTACATGTTTTTCCGCATATGTAAAATATGTGTGTCAGAAAGGGCAACTTCTGCGTTTTCTTTGTAACTAATTAATCCTTTAGAGAGATGAGAACTGTATGTATTAATTATTCACTGATATACCCAGTGGAACAGCTGCTGCCCACATACTAGAGCAGCTAAAGACACACAAGAATAGTTTGCAAAAGTACACAAAGTTATAATGTGCATATTAAAAAAAAAAAAAACTACGTAAATATTACTGTTTAAATTATACATTTTTATGTGCAAATGACTGAAAGTCTGCATAATTGACTTATAATAAGGAACAAGTGGCTAAAACAATTAATTAATTTCAAAAAGAAGTTTAATTTATTAAACACTAATGAGTTAAGCCTATATGTTCATATAAAACTCAAGTGAGATCAAAGTCATTAGAGTCTGGCAGTCTAAAGTGCAAAGTAAGGTTCTGTATGTTCAGGTATTAGGGCAAGCAAATTACAACAATATCCATTGGCAAATGTCAGCCTATTCCCTAATGGTGGAGAGATAGCTTTACACATGATAGAAGGAAACGAAAGAGAAGGGAAACTGATAGGGAAGAAGGAGGAACAAAAAGAAAAGGAAACATAATGGGAAACACAAGAAGAAAGGAGATGTTAAAAGATAAAAACTAGGGAATCTGACTGACAACTAGATCTCCTTAGTGACATTTCCAGGAAGGGCTAGGCTAATATGTAAGATATGGGGAAAAAGGCAAATAAAAGCTGTGTGAGTGGGCTGCCAGAAACTACAACTTGGACAGCTTATTTAATGGTCTCATCAGTGAGACATGTCTGGCGATAAAGGCAGTTTAGAGACAAAACTTTTCACTCCACCCAGGGAGATTTACATGATATTCTCAAGACTATTTGTTGTAAGTTAAGAGGCTGATGCGAAAACAAATCTGAGAACTCTAGAATTTCACAAACCGAGACACTGATTTGGATAGCGCAATATGTGGTTTCGCTGCCAATATGTCAATATTTCAATTTCGAAATGAAAATCCAAATAAAAACAAAAGAAAATTCATGCTCACAATCATAATAAAAACAAGTGTAAATGGCTTACTTTCATAACTGTTTTTTTTTTAGAAAGAAAAATTTAGAGGTTTTAAAGAATATTAATTACAATTATGAACATGTTTGTAACAGGTTGTTCTGATTTTTATCTGAAAACAAATGTAAATGAAGTTTTGAAAAAGCATTTCAACAAACAATTCCTTCAACCTATGGAAAAACTTTGCCCGTTAAGTGCAAAAAGACGTTAAATGTATTTTTAATTTTTTTTTTTCAAACAGCGAATGACAGCAGTAGCTTTTTTAATTTTATGTTTTGGATGTTAGGATTATTTGGTATCTGGACTGGGATTCAGATCTCTGTTTTAATGAACTTACATTTTATTTTGGGAGGCTTAGTTTGTAGATTAGTTCTGAAGGCAGAAATAGCAGCTAGAAACCAAGTATGTTCTCAAAGTTTAAAGCAGCTTTACAGTAATTATTTCTCAAAAGCTTCCCTTCTGTACTAAGAACACATGCAAAGCAATGTATATGTGTGCACACCAAAAAGGAAACCATGCTGTTTTATAGCTTCTTTATCTGTGTTGTAACAGTCTGTATCTGTAACTACTCTATTTTCTGCTTTCTAGGGGTAAGTGGTCATTATCTAGCAGTTGCTACAGGCTTGATATTTATGGTGTTTTTATTTTCGTTCAGTTCTCCGAAGTGACTGAGATACTAATCGCAAATTGGTCATTTTGAACACATCTGCTTATATTCACTGTAAAACATTTCTGTCAAAAGACATTTTTTTTCTTTCATTGAATCAGGTTGAAAACGAGTGTGTTCCTTCAAGTTGATATTTTCTATTTTGAATGCTTCAAAAACTTGTGTCTGTAATAAGAGACTTCAAAGTATGTTGAAAATCTGTGTATAAAGAAACAAGCATGAAACTAAATGCCACCCACCTTGTTGCCACCAGTGTGGCTTTTTACTAACTTGTGTCCAATTTGAACATAATGATTAAATTAGGATGCCACATCTGTCTGTTGCTCTCTTTCAAAAAGAGATAATTAACAGGCGTTTCCTTTTTATTTTTTTGGTTTTAATCAAAATTGTGCCCTGTACAGCTTATGTGACATATTGTATTCTTTGAAATCACTAATTCCAGCATCTTATGCAATAACGTTTTACTTAGACCTGTCCAACTCCAGAGGTTGAGATTTGCACTGACCCACACATTTGATTAATGATCTCATATTATACACTTTTATTCTTACTTATTCTTAAGAAAGCATCACACCTTCATTAATCTGTCTACACTGATTTTAGAATTCAGGCTTGTGAAACAACAAAACAAAATTCTTTTACATCTTTTAACAAATATATCAGTGGTGTCTCCACATATCTTTCTCTTGCCTTAAAACAAATTCTGTGGCAAATAGCTCCTTATTTTTGTAGAGCCAAAAACAGAGACTGAGAGTGGTGAAAGTGGCCATTACCTAATTAGCAAGAAGCCAATTTTACCTCTTGTCTTGCCCACCTGGAACTGTGTGATAGCAGCTCCCCTGTGGACTTCGTAAGGAGCTACCGTATAGGACACAAATTACCAGATGTTTTGAAGCATAAACTAGGCCTGTCTAATTTGCATAACAGACAATTGTACTTATCATTGCCAGAATCATAAGTCTAAACTAAGTTACTAAAAGGGAAACAGATATCTTGCCTCTTGAAGGAAAATAAGAGAATATGTTTTCTTGATAGCTTGATTTGATTAAAACATGTCTGTTAATGATGCCTACGTATAGACTTTTATACTGAATATTTGTTCATAATACCATGTGTATGAGGCATGAAATCTGCCAAAAACAACTGTAAGCCATAATTTTGTCAAAAAGACTAAATATAATTTGGTTTTTGCATCAGCTTAGAATTAACGACATCGAAATGCAACTAAAGTGACAATGTTCAAGACTTCTGAAAAACAGGTTTCTGAAAATGTTCAAAAAGCTTCTGTATTCGTTTGTGTGTGAAATGT
This sequence comes from Girardinus metallicus, assembly GCA_903067095.1. Classification (NCBI taxonomy): domain Eukaryota; kingdom Metazoa; phylum Chordata; class Actinopteri; order Cyprinodontiformes; family Poeciliidae; genus Girardinus; species Girardinus metallicus. The sequence goes on along the minus strand of CAEGAE010079387.1, from coordinate 8,108 downwards.
CGACCAAACGTCTTTATTGCAGTTAAAAATGCAAATTTCTAAAATGAATAAAACTGCTCCTTGAAGTTCAAATTAAGTAAAATGCCAAAAGCATTAATATAAATAGCAAAAGTTTGCACTGGTTTGTGACTTTGAAGCTTAGAGAAGTTTCTACTGTCTATGAACACATTGAAGTGCATCCTAAAAAGAGCAGCCTAAAGCTAATTTCTGAAATCAAAGGAAAATAGTTGACATTGGCCATTTCTTATTAATTAATCTAATAGTCAGGGGTTTTCCAAACATAGTGCATCCATATACTTGAAACGAAGAGAGGAAATAGGTGTGAAGATTTTGTGACTGTTTTTTATAACTCGTTACACTCGCAGTAATTTTTTTTTTATATATATTTGTTGTGAAAATCCCAATGCCCATGTCAAAGTTCTGTAATTATCCATTATGTATCAAGTAGTTTTTTAAATACTGCTTGTATTTTCACCAAAAAAGTTTCATTGAACACCTTTGTGCTGCAGTGGGACTTAAATACTATATTATCTCAAACTCAGGCTTTGAACACATTCAATTTTAATTTACTCACTTCTTCATTGCAAATTACATTTTTACCACAAAGTGCTAACTTTTTTTAGTGCTAAAAAAAGTTAGCACTATTTTTGAAAAGTGCTAACTTTTGAAAAATAATAAAGTCTCGTATATCATATTTTTCTCCATATATATATATATATATTTTTTTTTTTTTATAAAAAAATATGTATAAAAATGCATGACAGTATAGCAGACAGTGCAGATTCATCAAGTTAAGTCAACATCAAAACTAAGACATCTGATTAAGTACAATCGATTTGCAGTTCAGGTCCATGAAGGCCACAATGATGTCGTGAGATATGTATGTTCAAGCCACCAAAGATGTATAGATCTTAATGTGAGTCCAATTATTTGATTGCACTCACAGTTATTCAACACAAGATTGAGCACTTACTGAACGCGGTAGCTTTTATCAGTTTTGAAGGCTGTTGATATTATATAACAATAACAATAATGTGAGCAATCATACCAATAACAAGTAATTATCGGGGACAAAGTCAGTGCTTATTTTTTTTCCCTCGCTGGAGAGAAAAAGTTACATGGATTTATCTGCTTGATGTGTGTTAGCACAATGTGGATTCTCCATTCAGCTTGTTGAATATTATTCTAATTAAATGAAAATTAGATGCAATTGAATATGTCAATATCATCATTTAAAAACTAATGGGCAAAAATAGATTACATTATTTTGACGCTGTCTGTGAAGTATAACGTGACCTCTGACAGAAATCTGGAAGATGACATGTATCTGTACCAGCCAATGAACCAATTAATATCTGACTTCAAACAAGTCCTGTTTGGCAGACTTGAATGGAAGCAAACAGCAGTGCAGGGCCAGACTTAAGTGGCAGTGCAAAAGGAGCTTTACATTTACAGATGTAACTCACAGCGTGTTTTTGTTAATTTAATTTAAACCAATCTCAATTTAAATGTTATGCGATTATCAAACAGTGTAGAGTGAACTGGAAAGACAGTCTTCACCAAAATATAAGTCAGGAATGTTTAAAACTATCTAATATTCAGTTTTCAAGAGGATGACAAGTTTCATCAGATGTTATAGATTTTGAAAAGGTGGTTACAGTTAATGGTTTTATTTTATTTACCAAAATAAGTTCTTGTTGAACACCTTTTCCACTATCCCTGTCTTTAATGGATATTAGATGGAAAACACAAGATTGAGCACTTACTGAAAGCGTTAACTGTTATCAGATTTTAAGGCTGTTGATAGCCAGACACTGATTGGTGTGCAGATCAGAGGCATCTGTTGCCTTGTTTTAATTACAGTTTTTGCAGTTAATGTCAGCCAAATGTAGCCTATGGCAACAAAACTGGCACATTCATCACCATTCTCGGCGCACAAAACCCAACAGTATATCAAATTTCAATTCAACCTCATCACATTTATTTGTTTCAGGTTTTTGTGTTTGCAATGAGGTGAATGTAAAAACTAAAGTTTTCAACCTCCTCTAAAATAAAAGTGATTGGTGTAACTTCTATTTATTTACCTATCAACTGGAACAGTGGATATAAAAATGTATTTGTGTAATAGATGTGGGTAAATGTGTTTGTGTCTTCTAATGTATTTTGCCTGGAGCTAAAAGAAACTTATCTATTATCTCTAAACACTTTTCCACTTCCACCACTTCTTTCCATCTATTTCTTTCTGCCTTAAGAAAGTGACTGCTAAAATGTTATTAGCATATTTTTACTTTTTCACAAATAATTCTTCTTGAGAATTATGTTGTTACACTCTTGCACTGGTTTACATTTTTTTCCGCACTTTCAACTAAATCCCAGTTGCTAATGTGTTGCTATGTGTTAGTGTGTAGTGTGAGTGAGAATAGAAATTAAATTTTAAAAACTTAATTTTGATGTGTTGAAACATCACTCATTATTGTCAATAAATCTACATTTGAGCCAAATTGAGAAGAGGTAAAGAACTGAATGGACAGATATAGAACACGTTGTCATGCAGAAATTAACTTCACATTCAAACACTGTACAAAAATGTCAATAATAAATGGACACAAAATGTTAGAATTACAGAAAGTAAATAAAGATTCGCAAGGTGCTACTTAAAAAAATCAAACAAAGCAGAAAAAAAAAAAAAACATGAGTGGCTTGCAGGCATATTGTTTTTGTGGATAATTTCCAGGCCTTATTTTTCTGAAGTATTATTTGGACACATTTGTTCACAAATTAGTGTAGCTTTCAACAACAAAAAATGCTCTATTAGATAAATATATATTTCTCAACAAGTTTAGGCCAAAAGCCAATTTCACCAAGTATAACTACTGACAATGAAAAACAACATTTCATGCCAAATAGACTATTTACATATGGACCATCTAAAATAATCCACTTTGTTTTTTGTGTTGCAAAGACAATAATGACTCATGCCCAAGACTTCATTTTATCATGACTACTCAAATTACAGAACACTGTTGAGTGTGTCTTTGTTCAACTTGATTACTTGTTGTCAGTTAATGCCAATAGTCTGTAGCATTTGTCTTGGTTCTGCCACCATATCTGGCAGAAGAAAAACTTGATTATGTGTATTTAAGTTATTAACAAAATTTAAAGTATAAAGTATGCTATGATGGCTTCATTTGATAAAATGGACTGAAGGATTTGGTAATCAGAATCTGACATTTACATAACAGCATCTTAGAGTAAGACGCAATTCACCACAACACAGTAAAACATCTTTTCATATTTTCCCATCCTTTTTTTGAGTTTTGATTTTCCTGTGGTTTTTAAGTACTTCCTGTTGTGCTTTTTTTCTCAGTTTTTCAGACCTTATAGGATTTGTGAACCTTTTGTGTTGTAAAATTGGACTATTGTCAGAGCAATAGCCCTTTGGTCTTCTGAATAAGTTGATTAATTATTCATCAGGGTAATTAAAGGGGCGCTTACAATGTCTCCTTTTATAGGTCAATGGTAATCAGTGGATACTCAAGCTCATTCAAGGGAGGTCTGTGGTGACAGGATGCCCTCCTGGCAGGACTCCTCAGGTGTTTTTGATGTGCTTTTTGAAGAGAGACGCACTGTGGTTCCGCTTATTACTATTTTGCAATCTATTTGAGCAACTATGGGAAAAGCTGGTTGTACCTGGATTTTAAAACAAGCATACAATTTTGAAACAAGAAAATTTCATTGATTATGGTATTTCTGAAAAATTAAGGTTATTGAATATGTGTGTAAGACACATTTGTGTAATTTTTTTTTCATTCTCAATATCATATATCTTCAATAGAGTCAAATCAATATCTATAAAACTGAACAAGATAAGAGACCCAGATATATCTTTTAAAATTGACACTCCATTTGTATATTATCATTATCATTTGAGAGATGTCTCTTTTTATTTATTTAATAAAATAAATGGAATATCAAATTCTGCCAAGTGTATGAATTAGCAAAGGGTATGAATTATTTTGTACTTACGTGTAATGAAACAGCAGTAGTTTAGAATCAAAGACGTAAAGTTTCCTTGTTTAGATAGCAATAAGTAGAACATGCTATCAATAATGTAGCATTTTTTTTTCCATTACTACATCCAAGAAGGTAATTTCTAAGCTACAGACACAAAGACTCAGATTTCTTTTCTGAAACATGAAATACATATGGTTGTTGCACACTAGTAATAATACTTTCTTCTTCTTAATCACCAGTATATTATTTTCTACATAAAACTGGAAAGATCTCAACATGCCAGTTTGCACAATATACAAATTTTATATGATGTAATTTAGTGAAAGTAATGACCTAAAACTACACAAATTAAAAAAAACAAAATCATCTTCTTAGAATCATACGTTATTTTATAAACATTATTGTAGAATTTCTAATAACATACTATCACAAAGCATAATGTACCTCACACAGAGCATAGTACGATTTAAATAATGACCAGTAATAACTGACTGTAAATATGTTGTGTTATTGTTTGCTGTTCTCTTCAACACCACAGTGGGAGGTTGAGGTAAATTGGAATCTGCATTTTTTGGAGTCCGTATAATTTATATAAATCTTCTAAATATACCACTAGGTGAGCCTCTTTTTAAAAAGATCTTACTAAAGTCATCTCTGCCTTTTGCCAGTCCGAGTCTGCATTGTTCTCATCAAGTTAGTACTTCAGCAATAGATAACATGGAGATCCTCACATTGGTAAATTTTCAATAAGCGTTTATAGTGGAGCACAGTTATCAGTTATACTTCTCTGACTCAAAGATATCTTAACTTGAGCTAATCTGTTTAGAGCTATGTGATTCTCTCTAAATGATACTTTACCTTCAACGCATTGTGTGTGCATATGCAGGTATGCGTGGTTCACTGTAAAGGCAACCAAATTAAGTTTCAATCTTTGAGTGATTTGAGATATTTTTTCATATATGACCAAAAAAGTGTTTGTGTATTATTACGTTATGCAGTCCAACAGATATTCCAAAGTGAAGTATGAAATAACTTGACAATAATATGTCTGTTTATTTGACATGCAGCTGGAATGTGGCATTAAAAAGAGAATAACAAATTAAGTAAACAAATTTGGACAGCACTCCAGAGACATTAAATGTTGCAGACATTAAATGATGCATTTTAGAAATTCCATTTTCTGTAGAATGATGTCCCAACTGTGCAACACATCCTTGCTACTTTTTTAGCTACCATTTATGATTGTATTTTCTTTATGCTAATATAACAAAACAAAATGAAAGTGGAAAATAACCTTTCATTATACAGGTTAATTTACAGTGTTCATAATTACTTAGAGTTGTTAGACATTTCCTTCATGTTTCCAAGTCTTGTTATAAAGGAGTGTCTTAATATGGAAGAGTGCCTCTTCCATATCACCATGGCGAAGAATTGTATCATGATACTCCATGTGTGAAATTGTTTCTGGTACATTAGAAATATTGAAGGATGGATATTAAATCCAATGCAATCCATATTTGTGCTTGCCTGTGAATAGATATATGTAAAATGCTTAATAATCCAAAAGATACACTGGTAAAATTTGCTTTCTAAATGTGTGATTGAAAGAATACAAAACCATTTCAACTGTCTAGAATTGTTCTTGTGATTGCTCTAAACATGTGCTTTCAGTCACAATAAATACCTTTTTAGAACCCCTCAAAAATAGAAATGATGATGATGCTTTATTTCAAACGTGGACAAATGTCAGCCGAAAGAAACAAAAATATGAATAGCTATTTTACATTAAACATACCTTCAGATTATGCTTTTCAGTCTATTATGCAGAATCCAATATTTTTCATGTCATAAATATGCATTTACACAACTTGCCCTTCATGTCAGTTATTAATTTTACACTTTCAAAAATGTGCTCATAAAATCAATCTGTTGTTGTGCAGTCTACAGAATCCACACTATCTACAAGCAAAAACTAACCTCTTTCTATGCAACACATTATGTTGCACATTAAATATACACAACACATCCAGTCATGTACAGCACAACTACCACATCACCAAACAGCAAGTCACCATATCCCCCTTCCTGTGTCCTCGTCCATACTGTTCCATAAAATCCCTCCTCTATGCACCTTGTTCTCATTGGCTTTATGTTTTCTAAACTTCAGCTACCCCCTTAACTTGTGTCTTGGAAAATAACATAAAATACTTTAAAACACAGAATAATACAAAAAATATGCTTCATTTTCAATTCCCCAATGTGAAAACCACAACTACGGTCTAAATCATAGCAATATTTGAATTGGCTCTTGGCATGGTTTGGGCAGACCCTGGTTATTTTGTCTGCAGAAGTTGAGAAACAAATTGTGAGAGCCTTACACTGTACTCCTGTGTGCTCATAAAGATGATTTGATGCCAGTATGGCAACTGCAGCCCATAATATCACACTCATCACTGCCCTCCACCCCTTTACCAGTCTTAGACTCTACCATGCTGAGAAACAATATGTTCTGACTGGCAGTAAAAGATGAGAGTTGTGAAGAGGGGGACCTTGAAGGGAGAAACAAAACAACTTGTGTGACATGTGTGCTGAATTCTCATATACATGCACTTTTTTGTCTGCAATAAACATATATTCTGTTAACTCCTAGGGTCCAATATGTTCAGTTTGCCCTACAGTTAAAATCTGAAGGGAGGCAACACACACACAAAAATACTGAGAGGCTGGTCGCAGCATGAAAACAGAATAGGATGGCACAGACTTTGGGCTCAAGCATTGGAAATTCAAGAAATTTCCAATAAACAAAAATGGAATCTTGGAATAAGGATTTAATCAGTGACGTGCGTTCAGGGGAGATAGGTGAGGCAGAGCCTTCAAAACCGCTTAATTTTCACAATTTCCCATTCAAATTCTCAGAAGCAATGTTGGTGAGGCAACAGCGAGCTAAGCCTCACCTTGGATTGCTCTACCTCTTGCTATCTGCACTGGCTGCCATTCAATGGAAGAATGTTCCTCCTGTCCGTACGTCGCCAATAAAATGGTTAAAAAACATTTAATATAAGAACCGAATTTCCATAATTTGGCTTAAGTATGTAATATACAGTGTTTTTATCACCAACTGTGTGTGTGTGTAACGTGTTTTGTGTGCTGAGGAGCGATCATAAATGGCAGGGAACAGATTTGAGCTGAGGCAGGCAGTTTTCTTGCCTCCTGGCAGGGGGCGCTCATGATCCGAGACATTGGTTTTGTGACTCCATGTCTGTCGAGTAAATGACAGCGAGCTAGCCATACAGTAAATAAAAATAGCAATATATTTATTGTTTTCTCCTCTCTTCTGACATCAACATTGATGACTACATTTCTAAATTTAAATAGTTTTCTAAAGTGGATTTTCAACTGAAGCAGGAAATAATTAAGGGAAGACCAATAATGGAGCTAAAAGGTTCACTTCAAACTACGTGACAGAAACGTATCCGCTTTTTTCAAACAAAGTGGTATGCAAGAAAACACTGGCTTTGTGGATGTCCTGCTAGAAACTGCCTTTTCTGCTTGCCTTCTTTTCTCATCTGAGTCCACTGTGTGGACTCAGATGGGATTTTGTGACTTAAAGAATTTGCAAAGAAACCTCACCAAACATGAGCGGTCAACCTCATATTAAAGCCAGATCGCAGTTCTAAAAACGCTTGGGATGTTGAGGACAGACTTGGCTTTGGATGAACTGATATACAGTTTGTACAAAATGAGCGGAGCATGGACCTCATTTATAAGTAAAAGTAAGACAGTAAGTTCAGATTTTTAATTAAATGTACGCTTTGTGGATTACACTTTGTATGTATAAAGAATGCCGAAAAGAAACATAACCCACAAACTGTCAAGAAGGGTGTTGTGGTGAGGTGAGGAAGGCGCTGGGGAGTCCAGGAAGTCATATTTAGAAGGAAATAATTTAATTGAAAGTCCAGGAGTACAGCACAAGGATAACGTGGTACGATGACGTTAGACGAGGAGGTTAGACGACGTGGTTAGACGAGGACCCGACAAGAGACAAAGACAACAGGTGGACTTAAATACACAGGGAGGGTAATCACAGAATAAGA
>CAEGAE010079383.1:0-11949 GCA_903067095.1 Girardinus metallicus | reverse complement strand
GTAATCCCTGAAGCTGTGTGCTGACTCTTGATCGATCCTCCTTTGGTACAAAATATCACTTCATTTATTCAGCTGAAGAAAGTTATGGCACATCCACTCATCGATTTGTGCATCTGCTCAGCGCTTCAATGGTTCAATCACCTGCTGACATTGTAATGTAGAGCTGTGTCACCTGCATAGTGATGGAAACTCATCTTGTTGTTTGTTATAATCTGAGCTCATGGGAGCGTGAATATATTAAATAGAGAGTCTTCAACATGGAGCGCTGCATGTGAGTTTTTAAATTTACCTGTTGAGACAAACAGGTCAAAGAAGAGGAAGTGAAAATCTTCCTAACTGTGAGATTCAGTGATGTTAAAAAGATAAGAAGAAGCTGAACCAAGAGAGGAAGAACAAGTAAAAAAATAGCTAGACCCCAAGAAAGTTTGCATGTTTTGATGTTGCAAAGTCAGAACTGATAACACTGAGAGCTGAAAGAAAATTCAGAGCCAGTAAAGGATCATGTGACTGGACTGAGTGGCACCAGCGACTCAGGCCTGGACCCAAACACGATGTAGAGCGAAGGTCAATGAATGACTCTTTATTTTCTGTTTCTGTGAAGGGCTTTGAGACATCATTTACTTTGAGTTGAATTTAACTGAAATCAGATTTAAAATGCAGCAAATCTATCAAAATAAATCTGATCTAAACCACATCAGCAGCCACACTGATCATCATCGTTTCTTTCAGGTCGAGCAGAAGAGGAAGCATCGACACTCGGTCGCTGCTCTCTGATGCTGCTGTGTTTTCTGTTTTTTTCTGCGCTCATAGCTGCAAAAATTGTCATCACCATGCAGAGTGAGTTTCTTTTCTACAAAATAAACTCTATAGAGCTTTTTTTATGAAGAGTTTTCAAAGGTTAAAAATGTAGAAAGGCACGTGTAACTCAGTAGGAGTTATGAAGGTTAATAAGGGATGCGGGAAAGACGCCATGAGTCAGTTTGACTGATTGCTGCCCAGTTTAAACCTACAGAGATGTTAAAGTTTCAGAAGAAGAAGCTGGGAGCTGAGCTGGCCTGCAGATCAGCAACGACAAGCTGAGCAGGACAGCAATCAGTTAACCATCCTGTGGTTCTAAGAAAACTGTGATATCCTGACAGACAAACTGAACATGTTGATGCTTCTCTGACATGGATAGATTCACTCACTTTCTGACTGTTTTTTCTTGTTTTTATAGTTTATGTGAAGATGATCAAGCAGCAGGAAACTATCGATAATCTTACCACAGAAAATGAGCGACTGATCGAGGAAATAAAAATACTGGAGAACCAGAACAAAGAGCTGAACAGGACACTGGAGCTCGTCCTGAAATTTGAAAACATTCCAGCAAAAGACCTCTGCCCTAACAAAGGTCGTTAGTTTCCTATATTAACTTTAAATTTCTGGATTCATTATTTTGTTATTTTTTCAGTATGCGCTTATAAAGTGGTTTTCAACACACACCTGATCATTATTATCACAGGTTTACTTTAAACGCCACACCAAAATGAGCCAGGGTCGGGGTTTGAGTGGAGTGAAATGATTTATTAGCAACAGGTTTATTGGGTTTTTTATGTCAAACAATATCGTTTTTATTTTGAGTGTACCAAGCATAGAGCCCTGTGGTACGCCGCTTCTACTATGAATAGTGACTTAACTTAATCACCTTCCAATGCTGTTGAATTTCATTCCATTTCTGAAGACTTTTGACTCATTTTGAAGACTGAAACATTAAATATATTCACAGGGATTTCTTTTATTTTATTTTTTGCCAAAGTTTCACTTCTTTCTGCTCTTTCCTCTCGTCTAACGGATCCAGAGTGTAAACCGTGCCAGAAAGACTGGATCCTCTTCCAGAAAAAATGCTACTTTTTTTACAGTCCACATCCTTGGCTGGGCTGGAGCAAAAGTCGAGCGTTCTGCCAGGACAAACATGCAGATTTGGTTGTTATTGATGACCTGGAGGAGCAGGTAAAACCTAACGCCACCTCTACACTAACATGAGTTTAAAACAATCAGGACGTTTTTGTGTGAAACTGATGGCTTGACCTTAGAAGGCTTGTAAAAATCTGAGATAATTTGCTCACAGGAATTTGTCAACAATCACACCAAATACTACTATGACCAAGACCACGGATACTGGATGGGGTTACGAGAAACTAACAGCACCTGGATCTGGGTCGATGGACGTGTAGATACTCTTGGGTAAGAACCAAACAAAACAACAATGTAAATGAAACATTTTAGTTTTTTCCCCTATAAACCAGCACATTTCCAAGTGGCCTTTTCTTTGTCCAGCCTCAGCACATCTGTGCAGTGATCAGGATGGATCATTTCATCTCTGTCCGTGAGACGAGCTCAGATTTAACCCATTTGTGAACAATATCTGAGAGAAATAGTAGACAGGAAAAGTCTTTAATCTTTGTGTTCAGCTCATAAAAAAAAAACAAAAGTGTGTTTTAATAATAAGTTTAAATATATTCCACCAAGCTTGCGGAAGAGTTAAAGCTGCAAACTTCTACAGTGGTTGTTGTGACCACATGCATGCAGATTTGTTCATCGCTGAACTCTGGGTTTGTTCCCGATATGGAGATAACTCTGACATCAACGCCAAAAAAGTAACATTATGATTGTTAGAAGCAGAATAATCTAATAACACCTGACCTGGGTTATAATTGCTTTTTATTTTTCATTACAGTTTACTTTTATTTACTGTGACTTTTTGTCTAGTTTAGTTAGTTTTAATTACTTTGAACTCTGCACCTGAAAATATTGCCGCAGTATTGTGTTGCGGTTACGCAAACATCCACTACCCAGCAGAGGACACTGTGCTGTCGCCATTTTGCCGCCAGAGGGCGTGTGGAGCGCCGTAATTAACCGACAGATGACGTAAACGACTTGCTTGAGGGGGGAAAAATCAATTTCACATGAGTTCAAAAAGCTAATAAGCAGGTTCATAAACACAAAAACGAAGTATATCATATCTATAATTTCAGCATGTTTTAGTTAGTTTTACAAACATACGATATATTTCCAGTTAGTTGTAGTTTTTCCCCATTAATTACCATTTTTATTTATTTGTTTGTTCAGTTATTGTTATATTGTTTGTTTTATTTAACTGTAATAACCGCGCGCCCTGTCTGGAACAGTTTCTAACATGTCAAATTACATAAACGATGAACCGCCTGGTGACGGTGACGCCTGAATCAACACCCTAATATCAGATTTTCTGAAAGATTCTGCTCATTTTCTGTTTTAGACGCAACTGTAAAAACAACAATATTTAGATATTTATAATCCAATCTTGCAAGTACATGCAATTCATTTAATTTAATACTGATGTTACCAGTTTGATATCAATGAGCTGAGATTTCATTTTGTTCTGAGCTTCATGTTTCTGTCTTGAAGGTTCTGGATGAAGGAGCAGCTCCCTACTCCGGGTCCAAAAGCGCTGCTGATCCCGGAGAGAAAACTCACAGAAAGCTGGGGCAACGCAGGCGATGGTTTTGCAAACAAATTCATCTGTGAGCGTGAAGCTCTTTTGGGGTTCATGTAGCAGCGTTCCTGCAGGAATGATAAAGTGTGTCATCGTTTTTTGGTAAATTTCAGAACTGAACATGAAAACATCTTTATGTTCAGGTCGTCGCACCTTAGAACAAAAAATATATCTAAAATAAACCGTTGATTCGAAGCTTATTTTGGCAGGAATGTGGATATATCATACGTCCATCATAATTTATACATAGATGTATTAGAGATTATTTAGCCACTGTGGTTATGTTTGTGTCTCATTAGGAGGAGCTTATTAAAACCAGAACTTCTTCACATTCAGCAACATATTATTTGCATTAACAGCCTTTAACTTTGCTCATCACAGTAAACATTTTTAATGCACTTATAAAAGCCTACAAAAGCAATCATTTCTCATGTATTTGTTGCTTTTGTATGTATTATATTTTATGTTTTTCCTTTACTTTAGTATTGAACAACTGCATGCTTATTTTTTGGTCTAATAAAATATGTAAAATAATTTTGTTGGTTCATTATTTTGTCTCCCTTGGTGCCCTAAAGAAAAAGTATTTCACTAACACAAATTGCAGTACATGAGAAGGTCAAACTGATGCATTTTAGACTTAATGTGTCTTCTAGACACTAACTCCATGTTGTTTCCAAAGAAATTGACTGAAACTCAATCATTTTCACATATTGTTGCATAAAAATCCTCACAATTCACCTCATTTGGACCTATGGGTTTCCTATAAAGCACAACGTTTACAAAACCTGCAGCCATTTAAACAAAAAGAAGAAAAGAAAAACCTCAAAAAATGTCTACAGCCCCTGTGAGGCTTTTCTAACATCTGGCTACTTGTGTAAATTTGAGAAACTGCTTAAACATATGTGAATGTTGAGGTTCACATTTATGCGTCGTGTTATAACACCGATCACATCCTGAAATATGCAGACGGTACAATAATTGTGGGCCTCGTTCAGGACAACAGTGGTGGATTACAGAGAAGAGGTAGAGCATCTTGTGGACTGGTGGAGAGAGAGCAACCAGTCCAAGGCTGGAGGAAGGCCTGGTTCTGACGTTCGGATCTTTATATTATACTTTAGGTCAACTACAAGAAGAGAATGCATCCTCAGAAGCCCGACTGTCTACTTCAGGGATCCTCAAATCCAGTCCTGCAACTTAAAAAATAATGCATAAACTGAGATTTTAGAAAAACAGGAACAGGTAACAAAAAGCTGATTTCTTTGAAGATAACCTCAAGCCTTGTTACCTGTTTAAACGTTGAATGGAGTTTCTAGCTGAAAAGTAGTTAGCTGTGAAACAGCACAAAGTTACTTACTGTGGAATTTCCACCATTTAAATAAAAGCAAAGAAATTTACAAAACGTGAAAGACAAGCGCACACTACTTGTTTTAGCAGTTTAAAAGGGGGAACCGTCCGCCGCTGGAGACGCTCCGAATGCAGCCGTAACCGAAGAACGGTTCGAAAAGAGCGCGTACGTTGTGCACATCCGCCGAGTGCGCAGCGAGTCCGCCATTAAATAGAACCCTATCTACAGGCCGAGCGATCCGGTGACCTTGGGCTTATAAGAGGCTGATTTCTATTTTCACAGGTGGGTTATGTGTAGAACTATGAGATAGGCACCGTTGTTAGGAGAATTTATAAGTTCAGGACAGAATTTTATTAAAATCAATTATATTCCGAGATATTTATAAGTGACTGTTTACTGCCGTTAGCTTAGATGCTAACGGCAGTTAGCACTTTGGAGGTGCTTGACAACTCAGCACTTCCGAAATACAGGACAGCTCAACGGTGAAATGCTCGTACAATATTTCTTATTTCCTTAGCAACACTGAGTCATTTCTAGGATGGCCGACCGTCCCGTAAAATGCGAAATCGTCCTTTATTTGGTGCTTCATTAGGTTCCGTTCCGTATTGAACCGATACAGGGCGCGATTTTTCCGTATTTTCACAAATATCCGGTAGACATTTAACACTAAATGTAACATTAGAATAAAACGTAGGAAAGGTCAGTAAAAATGCCGCGGCGGGACCAACCAAACCCCCCCGGTCCGCTGCGTAACGGCGCTGCCAGCAGGAACTACTTTCCTGGTTGCCTAGAGACAGACACTACACACCTTGACGCTTTCTACATCCGCGCGTTTTTTAAATGTCCGCTCGATAGTCCCCCGCCTCATCAGAAGAAAATAGGACAGAGTTAATGTTTTACATTAACTGGCCTGCTCACCATAGTATTATCTGGTCGATTTTTTTTAATTAAAGTATCTTGTACAAGATTATGAAATATATTAAATGTATTATGTACGCAAGGGCAGGAGAATTGCAGAAATGTGACTCAGCAACTTGACAAGAAGGGTTTGGTACGGAAGCAGATGTGTTTGTGTGAGCACCCTGGGCTTTTAAAAAGGGGAAGAGGAACCCGCCTGCTTTCCAGTGAGCTACAGCTGAGCTCCTTCAAGCAAAAGATATTTTCTAATATCTTTTTCTAATACTTATTTTCTTTGTAAAGGATGAAAAGCAGCGGGGACAATGACTCCAATTCTACACACGATGACAATCGTAAGTGACTCAATACATGTTTTATGAAGACTAAAAAGTAACATTAACACACACACTGTAAAACATTTGAGCTGCACTTAGTTATGTCTATCAAAAATCAGTGATCGGCCAGAAAACTGCAATCGGTGCACGCCGCTTTCTTTTTGTGACAGTCATCAGTATGTAGAGCAATTGAGTAATTAATACAAACAAAATCTATTTAACAGCTACTGAAGAAGCACCGGATATATTTTGAATACATATTTGACAGAATATCCCCAAAGAAAACAATCCGTAAGGCGCTAATCCGAGATGTTGACAATCGTTTGCCTACTCCTTTATTATTAAATTGAACATAATTTCAGATTTTTGTATAATTTTTGTCCAGGTTAACTTAGAAACTGAGCTATTATTGTTAAGGGTTCATGTTCTAATCTACAGAAAAGTAATGGTAGGGGTGCTCAAATGTGAAAGTTTGAGCCGATGTTGATATCCAACAGTAACACTGCTGTATGGTAGAACTTACCAATATTTTATTTGATCAAATTTTATTCAATTACTCAATTAATCATCAGAATAATAGATAGATTACTCGATTACTAAAATAGCCATTACCACAGCTCTAAAGGTAACATTAATATAGTTTTCATGTTGTCCGATATTTTTTTTACTGAAACTGTCCAATCAGAATAAATCCCTATATTTGGTTCACGCGGCCTCGGTGTTCTGCTAAATGATAAATAAGGTTTTAAATGCATTCTTGAAGTGTTGGATCAGAACTCTGTATCGGCTGACACTCAAAATAAAAGAAAGTGATCGGCACTTCTGAGGTTCCTGGTTCTGTTTTAAAGGTTCTGGATGAAGGAGGAGCTCAAAGCTCCAGGTCCAAAAGCCGGGTTGATGCCGGGAAGAAATCCCTCAGAGAGCTGGAACAAAGCAGACAATTTCTTCCAGAACAGATTCATCTGTGAGCAGGAAGTTTTCCTCAGGCGCATCTGACTGACTGCGTGCAGGAAAGCTCAACTGAGTCATGAATTTCTATATAACATAAAGTATAACGTCATGACTTTAATAATCTGCTGGTCGTTTTGTCTCTTCATTCCCACCTAATGAGCCTGTCTGTGTTGCACAGCCAGGGTTAGATGTTGTCTTTCTGCAGCTGCTCAGGAACCAGACTGTCTCTCCATTGTTCAGGTTATCTGTGGTATAAACCTATGTGTGGACTCTGCCTGACAGAGCAAACTCTGAGTCTGACCTGGAGCTTTAATCTGACCTGTTGGATCTTGTGGCTCTCACGCCATGCGCGCGTTTAAAAATGCACTTTTTTAAAAGTGTTTGGAAATTAATTCTTTCCCACAACAATATGGTGCGTTGGCCGGATCCCTCGGCTGGACGTCCGATGAGCCCAAAGAGAGAAGAGGGCTGGCTCATCGGCTCCAGCGCTGCGATCAACAAACTCAAAGTAAATCTGGTGATTTACTTCTGGGGAGACGCTCACTCAGTGTAATAAATTAATTATATGCCCATCTAAAAAGAAACTGAAATCTAAATTGGTAAAGGATCCAATGAACCTTTATTTTTTACAAGATGCCTGCATGGGAAAAGAACAAAAGGACCTTTACATGGTTTTAGTAGCATATGTAGCTTTGTCTTTGAAAAGTTGCTGCTCAACAGTAAATTTGCTAACTCAAGCTAATGTAGAAAGTAGCCATCCGAGGAGTTACTCAAGTAAGAGTAAAAAGTATTTGGTAAAAAGGCTACTTAACTAATGAAAACTTAAATTATTTAATATTTAAAATTGACAACATCAGACAGACCAAAACTTAAAGTTATGTGGAAATATTTGTATTTTAAAGACCAAAATGAAAATAATTCATATGAATAACAAAATCAGACAAAGTAATCATTTTTTCAAATCTTTTTTTTTTAAATACAGATCTTGGGGAAATTTTAACAAAAACTGCAGGTGTGTATCTTTGTTTGGTGAATTTTATTTATTTTTATTTTTTGTTAAAACAAGCTTGTTCTTCATTCAGTGGAGTTACTCACAGTGGGTTTAACCACTACAGAGAATTAAAACATTTTACTCCGGAGTGGAAATACCTTTTACCTAACTCAAGTAAAAGTAAAAAGTACAACGCAGCAAAAATACTCCTAAAAGTTGTTGTTGTTTATTTTTTTGTTTATTTTTATTTTTTTTACAAAAAGTTACTCAAGTAAATGTAACTAGTTACCTCTGTTAACTGTATTTTATTTATTTACAGTCTCTGGTGACGTAGGGCTACGAATACGGCCGTAACCGAAGAACGCTTTGGAAGCATCGCGTAAGATGTGCACATCCGCCGAGAGCGCAGAGAGTCCGTCGTTAGATAGAGACGTTGGTCAGTTCAGCGGACCTGCCCGTCTTGACGGCGAGTCCGTCCCGAAGTTGTCTGTTTTCACAGGTAAGTTAACAGATAGGCGCCGTTGTTAGAAATGTTTGTAAGTTTAGGGCGGTGTTTTATTGACGTCGATTGTATTTTGAGATATTTAGAAGTTACTGTTTTCTGCCGCTAGCCTAAATGCTAATTATTAATCTGGGGCTTGACAAAAATACAGGACAATTGTGACTTCGTCGTACAATATTTCATATTAACCTAACAATGGAGCTACATTTAGGGTTGCCACCTGTCCTTTTTACCCGTCCGCTGCGTAACGGCGCTGCCAGCAGGAGCTGCTGTCCTGGTTGCCTAGAGACAGACACTACACACCCTGACGCTTTCTACATCCGCGCGTTTTTTAAATGTCCGCTCGATAGTCCCCCACCTCATCAGAAGCGTTCATCCCAGGCTGAACAGCGACAGAGAAGTCAGGAAGTACCAGCTTCTGATCTTCCCTGGTTTTCGTCATCGTATTACTTTTCAGTACGTTGTACATAATGGCTGAGTTCACACTGCAGGCTTTAATGCTTTTAATGCGATTTATTGTGAAACCATTGTTTATTCATTTATTTATTTATTTTTTTTTTTTGTATGGTCGTTCAGATTTACAAATAAATGCGACTGTGATCTCCAGTGTGTGAACTGCAAACCAGTACCGTTTCTCTGGCGCTGTTGCAAACTATCTTAAAATGTCGCGCATGCGCAGTAGAGCGCGCAGGAACGTCACACGTAAAGAGCGTGCTCAGTGTTTGCGGAAGTGGAAATGGATGCTAACGGTGGAGCCGGAGCCAGCGCATTAACAACTTAATCCTCACTGT
The DNA here is from genome assembly GCA_903067095.1 of Girardinus metallicus. NCBI lineage: Eukaryota > Metazoa > Chordata > Actinopteri > Cyprinodontiformes > Poeciliidae > Girardinus > Girardinus metallicus. The sequence continues at coordinate 2,623 of CAEGAE010079383.1, read as the reverse complement.
CGTCCGCCATGGTGGATGTTTTTCTTCCCGCTTGCGTTTATCAGGGCGCAGAATAGTGACGTTTGTTGAGCATCAATGACGTTTGAAAAGCTCAGATACAAATTGTCTTTTAGAACCAAATATCCAAGATGCCTGGGTTACATTTGTAAAAATTGGATCTGTGTTGTTCAGACTGTCATAAAAAGATCAGATACAAGTTGCATTAAGGCAAAAATAAAATAAAATAAAATAAAATGGGATTTGGGTCAGTTCGGGCTGCAGTGTGAATGAAACCAATGTCATATTCCTATCATATTGTGAGCAGGTTTTCACTTCACTTCACTTCATAACTACAAGGACTAAAAATAACCATGTCATCTGCATACATGAAGTGATTCATTATCATCCCACCAACATTCAACACACCATATCCCACAATTTTGTAGCCAGTTTGATTAATTATCCCTGTATACTTTAAAAAGCAGAGGACCCAGAATGCCCCCCTCCCTGCGTAACCCTGTTCCTCTCTTTAAGAGGAGCTGTCGACCTGGGAACCCCTCTGTTGTATAACTTATAAAATAACTTTTCATGATTAACATGGTCAAAAACATTCCAGTTTGGGACATCAGTAGAACATAAACACTGTGAAATTGGGTCAATTATGCAAATAGAAGATCTCTTTCGAAGCTAAAGTATACACATCTGTGCCATGGTTTGATTTAAAGCCAAACTGATGATCAGAAGTAAGGAGAAAAGGTTCTATCTTATCAGTATAATCTTTTCCTGGACAGCACACTGGCTAACGCTGCGGGCTGATCGTTTATTTTGCCACCTTTGTCTTTCATTATAGACTCTAATATAACAGCTAAATGTCAGGTAGGCAAAATGCCATGGACTAAAAGAAACAGAAAAACACAAGGCAGGCAAAGGAAAAAGTTTTCTGCTTGAGAATCTTAACACCAGCCTCTTGTTCTTTATACAAGAAATTTATACATTTCTTGAGCTGAAACTTTCGTATCTTTATCATTATTAATACTGCCCACCTTAAATGAAGAACTTTTAACACAGTTAAATAGTTCATAATAAGAAAAATCTAACGGGGACGTTGGTGCTTTAATCCTGGAAATGTTGTTCAGGTGATAGAAGACCGACTTTATAAATGTCTTTATGTTCTGATGCTGCCTTTTAAAAAGTGGAAGAGGAACCCGCCTGCTTTCCTGTGAGCTGCAGCTGAGGTCACTCAAGGAGCCGCTGGACATTTTCTAATCTTTATTTTCTCTGTAAAGGATGGAGAGCAGCGAGAACAGCGACTCCTATTCTACAGTCGGTAGCAAAAATGGTAAGTGACTCAATATATATTATATATTTTATGAGGATTGGAAGGTAACAGTACCATCCAAATGCTCTTAATTAGTTATAAGTTATAGTGGGATTTTTTTTACATCACTTAATCTCTTTGCATCATCAGAGAAATCTCTTGGCAAGGCAGGTTTGTTGTATAGCCCATTTCATCAACAATTCAAAGTTCTTTACATGACGAAAACATAAAAAGTGCAGGTCACTGAAAAAGATCCGTTGTTTTTGACAAAAAAACAAAAAAACGCCAGAATAATTAAACAATACGGTAGACATGTAGACAGTTTTTGCAGACCAAACAGTAAATATGATGCTACGTTGTAAAACAAACTGATCGTCTTATAATTTTCTACAAATCTTAAGTGCGATTTTAAAAGGGTTATTTTCATAACAATTTTATCAAGTAAATTTAACAAACTTTTTCAAAGTGTCTCAACACATAAATGATGTTATTTTACATTTTCTTCCAGTATTTAGAAATAGTTTTTTTTTTGTTGTAGATTAAATTTCATTCAGTCTTACTGAAAAATACTTTTAAACAACAAATTAACTGTCAAACTACAATTGTAAATGTTTGAATATTTTCAATAAAGCTGAATTTAAGTTTATTTTAAGCGTTTTATTTTTTATTAGTAATTATGTTTTCAAATAATATCTATAAACATAAAATCTCAAAGAACATTTATCACTTAAATGCAACTTTTTTCGACCCCATAAGTTTTTAACTCTGCGCGGTCTGGCTGGGTCACACTGACCCTGTGTGAGCTTTTACAACAAGCTGTTTTGTGTGTGTGTGTTTTTGGAAATGGACTGTCTGGCAGGACAACCCGCTGCTTCCCCGCTGTCCGACCGTGACATCAGCGCTCCATCGCACCGCGTTGGGGTTAAAACACAAGGAAGCCACATATTAAGAGTATCTTCAGTGGAAAAACAAAACAAAACGGCTGTAACTTTTTTCTGTGTTGGCTGGAGCTCAGCTTGAAAGGGTTTGATTCAACCACAGTTTCACTGCGTTTTTCAGGTGAAAAAGAAGAGGAACCATCATCACCCTTTCAGTCTCGTCTGTTCTTGGGGTGCTTGGGGATTTTTGTTGTCTTGGCAGCTGGTACAATCATCTACCGTGAGTTTCATTTCAACACGATATATTTTAATTATCTTCCTTTATGACAAGTTTTTAGGGGTTTAAAGCATCAGGATACAAGTGTCTAACAGTAGGACGGGTTATGAAGGTTGATTAAAAAGTGGGGGAACTGAAGTGTCACCAAGAATCAATTTAACTTAATGCTGC
>CAEGAE010079377.1:0-16522 GCA_903067095.1 Girardinus metallicus | reverse complement strand
ATCAGAGCCAGCATTGATCAGCTAGCCAATCAGAGCCAGCATTGATCAGCTAGCCAATCAGAGCCAGCATTGATCAGGTAGCCATGCTATCAGGAAGTTTTTATTCAGTAACTCATGATTGTTTATTTTGAAGGCAATTCAGATGATCAGATGATCGACCTCATTGATGATCGATATCGAAATCGGCAGCAAAAAAAAAAAACCCTGATTGGATCATCATTAATCAAAAGGATACAAAATTCATTTGACTATATTCACATAAATCTGAAGGTTTGGTTTAATGTCTGCGGCTTGGTGCAGTCATCTGATCTGCTGGTTGTGATTGGTTGTTATTTCTCAAAGTGGATGCAGGATTTAAACGAAATACTCTGACTGGATGAAAACACCTGTCTGTGATTGGCTGCAGGTTTGGCTCATTTACATAAAGTTGTTGTAAATATTCTGTTTTAATGCACATTTTATAAGTGTTTTAAAATATTCTACCCAGTTGCACATTCCTTTGGATCAAAGTGAGATATTTTTAGCACCTCCTCAGTATTTTATGTTATAATGTAATCTTTCTGTACAGTATGCTTACTGTATCTTTAATTCTGTCTTATATATTTTTATTTTTGTGCGATTTCATGCTTTGATTGTCTGGATCTTTTTGTCCTACTTTATTAAGTTACAGCACAGACAGAGTGGAGACAGAGATACATTTTAACGTTAAACATTATTTTTCATTCACACAGATTTATGCGCTCACATCAGCCTCACTGCGCGATCAACACAAACCTCTAAAAGCTCGACTATCACTCAGCCTTTAAGGACGAGCTTTCAGAGGTTCATGTTGAGGCTTTTATACTCAACACATAAAAATACAGAGGTATGACGTTACCTGTTTATTACAAAACTATTTAGAATAAATAAAAGCAGCTCAGGTGTTACCTGTGGAGGGGTCCTGCAGCAGGCTCAGGTGCGTCTGCCTCAGGCGGCGGCTGTATTCGGCCGACAGCTGGTAGATCTTGGAGCAGATTCCTTCCACAGAGTCTTTGGCGACGGCCGTGACGTGCGGCCCGCACTGCTGCCTCAGGTGTTCCAGGCGGTCCTGCAGACACGGGCACAGGTGAGACATCGGGTCGCTCAGCCTGTCAGGGGGCGGGGCCTGAGCATCTGCTTTCAGTTAGAAATGCTAGGTTTTTGAAGGTTAATATCAGGAAAATCCTTTTGTTTCCATAGTTCAGTGACGTCAGTAATCAGAGCGGCCATCTTCTCTATTTGGACTTCTAATCTACGATGGTGCATCAGGGCCAGACTACGATTTTTTATTTTAATTCATAGAATAAAAGTTTGCAACAAAGTCGAAATATTACCAGAATAAAGTCGCAATATTAGGAGAATGAAATAATAAATTTATGAGAACTTCTACACTAAAGATAAAAGCTGGAAAGTTTGTTGTGAAGTTATACTTTACAGCAGCAGAACTTTGTAACGACTGAGTCTCTCAAAGAAAGAATCACAACCGAGCTGCTCATATTAATGCATCTCTACCAGTTTTTTATTAAAAACGTTTAGACATTATTGTAAAGTTCTTTATTTTTTTATCCCTACATTATCACAATTAAACAAAAGTTCTTGTCGCCTGGTCCTGATACACCGTCGTCCAATTCAGAAAGGATAATTGAAAAATTAAAAGTCACTTTTTGAAAATATTTTCTGTCATTTGTAATTTTGTTTAAAAAAAACAACAAGAAAAAAAATCTAAAATTGGATCTGTTATGAAAAAGTTTATTTCTAAGCTTTGATTGGCCAGCTCTGGTTTCAATGACCTCCAGCTCAGCTCCTGATTGGCTGGTGAAGTCATGTGACAGGAAGTGACGTGACGCGGAGGCGTTACCATGTAGTCCTCCTTGCTGGCAGAATGGTCTCTGCGCAGCCAGTTCATCGTGTCCTCAGCGTTCCACTTCACCACCTTCCTGCTCTCTGGACTCGCATTCCTGCACAGGTCAAAGGTCAGCATGAGCCACACCCACAGCGCCGTCCCACCCTGTGATTGGTCGGCTGCGGCTCACCTGGAGTCTATCATCCTCTTTGCTGCCTCGGCGTATTTAAACAAGAGTTTCCGGGCCTCCTCCTTGTACTTGATGCGGGACAACCTGATGGACACAAACGGACCAGAACCGGGTCAATCAGCAGCCAGAACCTCATTTGCATCCTCTATTTTTTAAAAGTAGATTTTAATTAAAAAGTCGTAGTTTTGTTCTAATTTATTTAATTTATTCCTTTGGTGTGGTCAGCGGGCTGCACAACATCAGTCCAGAGGCTGTGAAGGCCCACGAGCCCCACTTTGAGCACCGTTCTGGACCAGGGCTCAGGTTCCCTACCTGATGGGAATGTCGTTCATGACCTCCCGGAACATGGACGGCGAGACGGCGGGCTCACACTCGCTGGGCAGCAGCGGGTCCAGGCCTTTATCGATCACCTTCCTCTCCAGCAGCCATCGGTTGAAGGATTCCCGCGGCGGGTCGATGCCTGCGGCGGACACACACACACCAGATGACGCGCTCTGCGGGAGCGAGGCGCTGTCAGTGGACGCTCGCCTACCTTCTCGCTGGTGGCACAGCTCGTGGTAGTGCTGCCGCAGCTTGGTGACCAGCTGCGCCCGCTGCAGTTCGATCTCAGGGTGCGGCGGCAGGTGATTGGCTGCCGAGCGCTCTCTGATCACCGCGTTGGTCTGGATGTCCAGATCCCAGTAGATCCTGGAACGACAACCCACATGCAGTCACTGAACGCCTCGGCAGGGGAGCGGCGGCGGGGCAGGGCACTCACACGGCCGGTCGGTAGGGGGCCGGCGCTGGGCTGGGCGTGGTGGGCGTCGTCGCTGGAACCTGCTTCTCCTCGGGGGCGGAGCTCCACGGTTTGACTCCAGGTGTACTGGGAGAGATGGGCGTGGTCGGCTCCACCTGTAAACACGACTGGACTCAGTTACCCATCAGCCACTGCTCATCAGTCACTAATCACATGACCAAACATGGACGCTTTATTCTAGAGCTGTGATGATTTACTCGTGGTGCTTCACAACTAATTTAGTAATCAAGTCCAAATGCACTGCAACAAACAAACTGGGGGCCTTCATATCCGACAGGAGTCACTCCACCTTCATGCTGTGGGATTTCAGGCCCACAGAGTCAGTGCAGCACAGAAGATCTTTCCTTCCAACAGACATCAATAATTAATGACTCACACCAACATTTAATGTCCCTTTGGGATCAATAAAGTGTCTTTCAGTTAGAATTGAATTTGAAAAAAAAAAATGCATGGAACAAGTGTGAATAGTAATCTGAACTTGGTGAAGTTTCACAAATCCCATACATGGATTAAAATAATCTGCTAGTAGAGCAGAATAATCCAGTCCAGGTTTAAAGCAGTTCTAGTGTGACAGAGGCCCATAAAAACAGGGATCCCACTGGTATTAGAAACAAAATCCATGACTCTCCATAACCTTCAGTATAATTTTCCATAGGTTCATAAAGAAAAGCATATGACTGAAAGACCAAGTGGAACTACGGGGAACATGCAACATGCAGGCAGATGGGGAGGAAATATAAATGACAAAATGTGGAAATGAAGCCCAGCAGACGGGCAGGAACTGAAAAGTGTCAACATATTGACTGAGGAATCATAATATGATGTCATTAACAAAAACATATTAGCAGTAATGCAAACACAAGACTGCACATAAACGTAGAACTAACTGACAGACAGGAACACACATCACAACACCACTAGTCTTCAATATGCTTGTTTGATGATTAAATAAATAAAATAGAGTAATAATACCCACTGCAGTGAGCGCAGAGCATTACAGAAACAAAGAACGGCTCTCAGTGAGAACCGGCTCTTCACTATGATACATAGTGAAGAGCCGTTCAGAGGAATCGGCTCATTCCTGAATGTCGCATCACTATATTGCAGACTTTGGTCACAGGGCCGGACTCAGGAGGGCGCGGGCCCCTGGGCCTGAGCCAGTGTGTGGCCCTCTACAGTGATCAGCCACTGTCTCCTGTTGCTCTGCTAAGGGCTAACCAGCTCAACTCTCTTTACAACAGTCACCCCAAGTTAACGACTTTTTTTCGATATTTTGCGTACACACACACACACACACACACACACACACAGAAAAATCAGCAAGTCAGGTTTTTTATAGATCGCTGATTGGCCAGAAAATTGCAGTCAGTGCATCGCTGCTTCCTTTTTGATCTGTCTGCAGTTGATTACTGTAATCAATGTAAAGACCATTAATGCAAACAAATTACATTTAGTAGTTATTAAAGAAATAGTTGTACGTCCTGAATATGTCTACATATTCCACAGAACATTCCTAAGCAAGAAAAACTTGACAGTGTTTTCTATTCATTCTCTATGTACTGCATTTATTTATTCTTCATATCCATCTTTTTTATCTGTCTCCCTTTCTCTATCCATTTTTATCAACTGTATCTTTAGCAGGTTTATTTCCTTGCCAAGCTCAGACAGTCGGGCTGAGTATTTCCCCTCTGACAGCCAAACCTGGTCCAAACTTTGACTTTATGACTGGATTTTAGCTGATTGTCAGGGCCTCCCGCGCTGCTAGCTGGAGGCTAAAGGTGCGTAACTTCACACTAAAGGTGTCTGGTTTACATCCAAAGTCTATGCGGAGCGTCAGATGCGCCAAACGCTCCAAACTGTTCGAAACTCGGCGCAACGGCCCTCGACGAGCCCCCACAAAGACTCTGAATGTAAATCAGACGCGCGTTCTGTTGCGTGTTTCCGGTCACAGAAACCCGTTTCAAAGCACCACTGACTTTTAGCATCGTTAGAAATATGCAAAGCAAAACAGCCGCGGTGGATGGAGGATAATCAGCCTGTTTGGATGTAGCTGGTTTTCACTGCGCGATCTGGAGAAAAGTCGTTTTTGATTTTTTGTAAACCTGTTCCAATGCTTTCAAATTAATATCCATATTTTGACCGCTCTCTGCTTCTTGTTCAGCCCAGTTAGCCCACACCAACTCATCAGTTTTTACCCGAAGCGCAGGATCAATACTGTCCGGATGATCCGGTCATCGTTGCGACTAGCGAAGAAGATCGAGCTTCCACCGCCTGCGACTCCGCAGGCACCAGATCAGACCCAGATCCAGGTTCTGCTGTTAGCCAGGCTGACGTTTAAGAAGTGGAGAGGGACTGTGGTTCTGTCGTTTCTGCATCACCTCTCTGTCGCGCTTCTCTTTTTCTTTCTTTCCTGCGCTCCGCCGCTCCGAGACAAACTGCGCATGTCTGAGCGCCGCGAGCGACTTAAAGGGAGGCGACGGCTGGCAGCGGAAACGGAAACACGTGATTAGAAAGTCCGTTAGCTTGGATTTGAATCGGTGTGTTTAGCATCCAGTGGAAACAAAGATGTTAACAAATAAACTGGACAATATGCTGGCAGTTCGGTGACATTTCCACAGCTGTGGTCTGGAAATAAAATCCCAGTCCTCAGTGACCGACACCGAGACCGAATGGGTCAGTCCAGAGGAGAACCACAGAAACACGCACCACTGAAAAAATAGCATTTTTCGTCCTTATTTGCAAATTCCTTACTTTCCATGACCTGAAATTAAATTCCAGAACTTTTCAGGTCTTGAAAATAAACAAAATAAAATTCCATGACTTTCCAGGTTTCCCATGACCGGTATGAACCCTGTAAAAAGTGGTGGTATCAACCTTTATTGAAGATAAAGATAAAGGTTTCACAAATCACAAACATGGTTTTAAATATTCTGCTATTCGTTTAGAATAATCCAGTCCAGCTTTGAAGTGTGTAGGTGTTGTAGTTTTTAACTGGAGTAGATTGAATATGATGAAGGTTGTGAAAAATTATATTCCCGGAATCGGAAACCAACTTCAGCTTCGTCTGTTCAGTCAGGGATCCGCATCTTCCGGCTCACGTCGGTATTTTAAACAGTTTTCGCTTCTGAGGAACCGAGTGGACGAGGGCGGCGCGATGTTTGTTTTCCGTTTCTAGGCAACCGTGACATCAGCAACTGAAGGCACATCGGTCGTAGCGGTCCGCCGCCACCGTTTCAATATTTCATTTACAGGAGGAGTCCTCCCATGTTTTACCCGAAACTAACGCACATTAGCGAATGAACTGACTTTAGCGCAGCTTGCAGTTAGCGCCGTGTGCCAGAAGATTATCTCAACTCCATTATCAGGTAACATTGTATGAATAACTTACTTTTGGAAAACTATCAGCGCGTGAGCCTACAGTTTTGTCCAGAGTTTAAATCCGCCGTGTCCCTCAACAATCCAGCTCTTCCTCATAGCCTCGGGGATGAGTCCATAAATCCTTTCTGGGTTCGCATCCACCGAGTTTCTCCAAGTAATGCGCTGCGTCAATTATGATTAATGAGCAACGTCAGGAGGTGGGCGTGGCCAATCATGTCAGCGTCACTGAGATGTTTTATCTCCTAACCAAAACTCACGACGTCTTGCCATGTTTTAGTCATCAAATGTTACTTTATTCTCATAAAAAAGAGGAATCAACGAAATAAATCCTCATTGTTGCCAACATGGCTGCTTTTCTGTTAGGGCTCAAACATTTTATCGAATCCATTATTGAAGTAATCGTCAACTAATTTAGTAATCAATTAATCGTCAACTGGTACAGACTCAAAAGGCCGTTTGCTTTAAGACCAACACCCTGACAGCAGCACTGAAGACCAAACTGTAGGAAAATATAAACATTTTGGACTTAATACAAGAAAAAGTCTTTGTAAATCTGTTCTACCAGAACTCGTCTTTCAGCTTCAGCTGGTTAAGCGACTGGTAAAAAAAACCCATAATAATCTCCTATTGAGCATCTTAGGCTATCTCGTTATTAATAGGTTAATCCTAACAGTAATCATCAGGTCAGCCCTCCACTGTCCTGATATCATATTATTTACCTGCTACAAATGATCAAGTGTTCACTAAAGGAATGTACTGTATAAAGGTATAAAATAAGCTTAAGCAGTCCACTAAAACACATGCAGAATCCGATTAATCGTCAGAATAACTGATTACTAAAATAATTGTTAGTTGCAGCCAGTATTAATTCTTACAGCAAATTTTTACTTATTTTTAATCTTTTGACTAAAAAGATATTTAGTTTTAGTTATAATTAAATCAGAATTGTTTTAGATTGTCTAGTCTTAAACCACTAATTATAAAAAAATTATGTGCAATGTAAAACCTTATTCATCAACACAGAAATTCATCATGTTTTTAACCAGTGATGGGAAAATGATCCGAATTTATCCGATTAATGGATACCTAATGGATTATTAAAATAATGGTTAGCTGCAGCCCTTGTTTTTCACCTTTGTCCGTTTGAAACTGTTTGGCCCCGCCCCCTGCTCCTCAGAGCTCCTCCTCTTCCTCTGGCCGTTTCCAAGGTTACCATCTCCAGCCTCTGCAGGAGCTGCATTCAGACCCAGCGGGTCAGACTGAAACAAATGGACGAGTCATCAGCGCTGCAGCTGATTGGTTGATTGACTGCTAAATGATCAGTGGCCCAAACTCACGATGACATCATGCTGACCCAGCACAGGCACCTCCCACAGGCTCTGATTGGTGAATCTGTTGAAGTAGTAGGGCCGGTTCTCCCTCCTGGACCAACACTTGGACCATCCAGCCTGGACCAACTCATCTGGCAGGACAGGTGAGACATTAGAGCCGGAGACAGGTGGTACAGGGACAAGTCAGAGGACAGGTAGGTACCTGGAAGCTCAGGTGATTTGGAGGTGGTGGATGGAGAAAGGGGCGGTCCGTGAGATGAGGCGGAGCCAGAGGGAGGCACCATGGTGGCCGCCTCCCCCTTCACAGATCCCTGGCTGTTACTGGACATTTCAGCTGTTCATCACAATCATGTGGACCTGACAGGAAGAGACAGGTTTTCAGAATAAAAGACAGAGGAAGTAAAATGGTCCAAACTGTTTTCAACTAAAAATTAATTGAAGCCTAATGTTTTAACGCAAGAGGAGATGACGGCCTCAAAACTAAAAACTCCAATGATTTTTCATCTACAAGAACATTCTGGGCATCTTTGGACTTTTAGCTGAATTAAATAAACAAACATCTGATACAGGTTCAAAGCATGAATGGGGATGATCTTTAAATGTATTTATTTTATGATTTAAAACTGTGAAAACCAGATATCATCAACCAGGAAAAGCTTCAGTGATTTTCTGATTAAAAACATAAAATGCGGTTTCATTATCAGGTTACGTAGAGTGAACATTTCCTCCTGCTGCTCAGCTTCACCTGAACATCAACACGTCTTTCCCTCAGGGGCCAAGAGCGGAATCACACTCACAACCTAATAACTATTCCCACAAGAATGCTCTTAAAATGACAGGTGTGGGTTCTGATTTTATCCTGGTTCTGATGGACCAATCCGGACCAGCCTGTCTAAGATTGGAGAACTGAATGGAAGAACGTTCCTTCAGAGATGAAACCTGGCTGATCAGGAGCTGATCGGCACCGATCCATCAGCGCCGGGTCGCTTCTGATCCATCAGCAGCCGATTGGTTCTGATCCAGCAGTGCCTGACCAGTTCTGATCCATCTGATCTTATGTTTCTGTTTGAACCTTTTCGGTTGTTTTTCTTTTCAGATGCAAGAACGAGCGCCATGGTTACACGCATGCGCGCCGAGAGCCAACGCAAACAGGGAGGAGGGGGAGGAGGACAACAAAAGGCTGCGGCTGCTGCTCGAAGCCCGCGCTCCGCTACCGGAGACCGTGGCGATTACTACTACTCCGAGGAGCAGCCAGACCGCCTGAAAGTGTGCTAAATCCCCGCGGACTGGGCGGCCTGACCCGATAGCTGCTCTGACAGTGGCCAATAGATGATTTTGTCGGACTCTGAACTCCGATCCGCCGCCGCCGCTAAGCTCCAACTCCTCTCAAAGATGGCGGACACGCCCCTGCCACAGCTCTGCGCGCCTTTACCAACATTTCTGCTCCGGAATCTCGACCCTCCGGCTCCGCAGCCCCGGAACCGCCTCCATCCGCAATACGAAACCTTAAGGCGGCTCTCGGTGTGTTCCTAGGACTTCTACGGGGTCTGCTGCTTTTACCTTGCGTGGTGAAACAGCAGACAGTTGGGGCTTCTCCGCGCTGCTTTTCGGTCGTCCGCTCCGCTCCCTCCCCGCCTGCTCAGACATCTTTACAGGGACCCGGGCACAGCCACTGCGCAGGCGCGGCGGGTGACCCGCTTCCGGTGTCGACGTGTCTGCTTCCCGGCGCCATGTTGAGGAGGTCAAAGTGTTTAAACCACAGCAAAGTAAAGCCCAGAATCGAATTGGACTGGATTTCAGTCGCCAAACAGAGAATTAACACAGACCATTTGAAACTCACAGTCAGAAGCTTAATGTGTTTATTCACCTTATGAAAGAAACGGTTTATTAAAATGACCTCAAATCAGCAATTCATGAGCTGAATACACCTAAATACTTTGAATAGACAAACTTTACTTTCCTGTGAATGTTCAATCTATATAACAAAGAATGACTGCTTTAACGGTTTTGAGTGAACCCATTGGTTCCGGTCAAATATCTTATTAAATTCACCACAGAATTGTGCTCCTGTCTTAACTGTTTTATCTTCACATGTTCAGTTAGAAGGCCTGAAAACCCAGAATAATCTGACCTAGACTTGACCAGGGCTAGGAAGTAGATGACCTAGAATAATGGAAGAAGTTTTATCAGACATTGAGTGAAGGATAGCTGACACAGAAGCCAGGTTGTTGGAACCAAAAGGTACTAAATCTGCCTATTTATTTCTCCTTTGGGATCAATAAAGTAATTTTGAATTTGATCTCACCTCCTTAACCAGTCCTATTCTATCAATCGAGTCACCTGGTCCACCAATCACCACTCAGGTAAACCTGCTAAAGAATCTGCTGAAGGTTCAGATGGCTCATCAATCATCTGAGGCACTTTGAACCCAAAGTTTCTGTTTCAAGGTCTATTAAATGATCTGAAAAACAAAATGTATAGCTTCACATTTTAAATTCACAAAGATTTTATTTTAATGCAAATTCAGTTCATTTTTGACTTGTTCATGACATCATTGCAGTAAACTGTTACTTTTTTCAAAAATAATATCTAGAATGATCTAAACATTTGCTATGACCTTTGGTCCTGTAGAGACACACCTACACAGGTAATGTCTCATGTGAGACATTACCAAGCAGATATGAAAACAACGAGGTTGAGAAAAAGTTTAACAGTTTATTTTAGTTTTCTGATGTTCACAGTAATGAAATGAATTCACACAAGTCTACTCAAAGGTACTGCTAGCTTAGCTTCACCTGTTCTGCTATAAAAATGTAAAGATCACTTGTGCAGCTTCAGACGGTTTGAGATCCACCTGCAGAGCTCTACTCATGTAAAACAGAGACAGCCACCACAGGTAGGAGATAACAGGCCAGGTGGGTTCACATGTGATCCTGAACCACATGTTAGATGCTGAGATGGTCAGTCGGAGGACAGGTGCGTCAGGTGTTGGGACTCTCCTGCTGCAGCATAAGGTCCACAGCGGCCTCCACGTCCTCCACCGTGTGACTCGGTTCTACCAGGTCTGGCTCCACTTTCAGGTCGTTCTGACCATGGAGCATCGTCTCTGAGATGTTCTGGTCACCAGGCAGTGGAGAATGAGGGTTATACAAACCTGTGCACACCTGGAGACCGGTAGAGGATCATTATAGTAACGAGTCATTTATAGAGAAGTAATGTCTGTTGAGGTAATGGACCTGTAAAAACCTAAGTACGCTAAGAGGAGGAAAGATCCTGTAAGGTCTGGCAAAGTAAGGTACATTATGGTAAGGCAATACATTTAAATGTTAAATGTACTTGTACTACTTCATTAAAATCCATGTTGTGTACACATCCACCCCAGCTGTAAATCTTAAAGGATCCCAACAAAATTTTCAAAAAGCAGTCTCTACCCACCAGGATGGAGCGGCACTGAGCAGCAAAGGCAAGTTCCTCCACCGCCGGTACCGGGGTACCGGTTCCCTGGGCCACCAGCTTGGTGTCGCTCATCATGTCAGTGTGGTGCTTGGCCAGGTAGCGGTTATAAAGATTGGCACCATAAATGTCCGTCATCAGGTTGTCTCTAGACAACAGGAACAGTGTCTAGTTTCTTCTTAAAAAGTCCTCTATAGAGTGTTGTTATTGAACATTAATCAGTTTAGTGGAACATTTTACAGAAGCTCTAAAGCCAAGGTAAAACAAACATATCCGTCTTCTAAGTTCTACAAAGGCAGCAGTTGCTTCTGAGAGGGAGACAGAATGCTTGGTTACCTGAAAGTGTTGAGGGAACAGAGGGAACAGGTGGATCAGTCAGATTGTGCACAGGTTTGGTCATTCAACAGCACAGGCAGTTAGACAGCCTTACAGACAGAAAGACAGCGTCACAGACTGAGGGTTTCAGAACATGACACAGAGACTTTGGTTTCATTCAGGATTACAGATGAAGACCAAGACTGAGACAAAGTTATCAACAGGGTAACAGGTGGTGCATCATAGGATACTGTTACCAAGTCTCTGGTTTGGTTAGGAACGTTGAGAGACGGGCCTAGACATGGGTTCAGGGACGAGCAACAGGCAAATGAGACAGATCTAGAGACAGGTTCAGAGACAGACTCGGAGACATGTTAAGAGATGGGTTCTGGATACCCAACAGCATAGATGGTGGACAGCTTGTGGTTCTGGTTCTGCTGGCGCAGCAGCTGCTCGGCGTACTGGTACGTGAGCAGACTGGGTTTCCCCAGCACTGCCTCATACTCCAGCCTCCGACCGGTCAACTTCCTGTAGATGGACTCCAGACAGAGCAGGAACATCCCGTGACCGAACCTGAAGCAACACATCCAGGTCACCAATGGCTGGACGCCCTCCTGCCCCGCCCACATCTGAAGGGAGTGGCTGTTACCGTGGTGACGGGGCTTCAGCCATCCACAACAGGTCCATGTTGCAGGCAAGAACGGGTATCTGTTCCAATAGCTGAGTGTCATACACACACCCGGGTCTACCGTTGGTTAGCAGCACATCAACGATTAGCTGCAGGTTGGTCTCCCATCTGATTGGCTCCCCAAACAGGATGATCGCTATGGCAACACAGGGGAAGACAGTTTCAAATAAAAATGGCAACAAAAAGCTGCTTTTGGCCTTTTCACTAGGAAAGATTGAGCTTTCATTTATCCATCATACCCACAAGACACAACTCTGTCAGGAGTCTAAAGCGGCGTCACTAGCGCCCCTGGTGGTTCAGAGATGAAACTGCAGCAGGCTGAGAAAATCCTGCCACCAAATTCATTCAGTTCAGAAATATTCTTCTTGAAACGGTTGAAGAATATGACCTCAGACAAATAATCCGTTTAGACGTTGGTCAGACTTAGGCTACTGTAACCTCATTAGCTGGTGGCTAACCTCGTTAGGTGTCACATGGTCAGTTCCTTCTGTCCCAGAAACACGTAGATGCTTCATTTCAGTGTAAAGCCACTATACTGTTGAACGAGTTTCAGTTTTCTTTTGTTGGCGTTCGCTAGCTTGGCTTTTAGCTGACGCGTTTCTGTTCCGCAAACATCTCTTAATGAATTGAAGAAGTACTTACAAAAGTCACACAAAGTCTGATGAACGGCGAACTTTACTTCTCTTTGGGTAGATATCACAAAACAATTCCTCAATCGTGCACAGCATTCCACATGTAACGGTCAGAAAACTGTAGAGCCAAGTTAAACACGTGACACAGCACTTTCCATATATTTTCAAGTATGTCCACTAGGTGGCGCTTTTCTACAAAAACATACTAATAGAGACTCTTAAGGTTAAGAAAATATCTACAGCATATACAATAAACAATGTTACAAACTGACATTTTTACACCATAAGTCTGTATTTTCTGATCAAACATTCAACTGAAGGTGCTGTTGGGTTTTCAGAGGTGATGGTGAATCGAAGAGGAGAAATTAAACCTGAGATTCTGGGGGTTGTTGTGGTTGTGTTACCTTGTATCTGCGGGAGAATCCTTGAAGAACTGGGCTGAAACAAACAAAACAACAAAAATATATCAGCCGGAAAAGGAGGCACCCTATATGGATCAGTAATCAGTGGACACACCAGAATATACAAAACTGACTGAGATGGTCGTTTTCCCCACTTTAGCCACCAGATGGCAGCACATATCAGAGATTGCCCCTTTAAAGACATGTCTAAGATATTCAGCGGACTCTTTTGGAAATACTGTTTTATCGATCAACTATAAAAATCATCATGAAACAGGACATCCATTATCTCCAGGCTCAATAGAATCGCTCGGGTTAGCCAGGACTCACAGTGCTGGTGGGTCTCCTGCTGTGGTCCACCATGTCCAGCAGAGGGTGCTGTTCTGAGAGCTCCTCCATGGTTACGACCTTCTGGAAACCCAAACTGAGAAATACCGAGTCAAGAGTCCAGAACATCAGGTTCAGAACAACAACTGGTCACCAAACATTTCCGAGTTCTGATCAGAGTTCTGATCCATGTGATACTGCAAAGTTTTAAAGGGGCAGTATCATGTGTTTTCAAGGGACACAGTCCCATTTTATAGCATAATCAAATAACTGTTACCTTTAGTTATTATAAAAATGCTAAATATAACAAATATGACTTCAAAGAAATTTGACTTCCTGATTTAATGTCTTGAAATCGGGCCTCTGTCTCTTTAAAAACTCCTGCTTTCTGAAGTTCCGCCTTCTGGAAGTCATCCCAACATGGCTCCTCGATTAACCCTTTAAGGTTTTTACCAGTGATGCTCTGAAAAACAGCTCCTATAATGAGCTCAGCAGTTCTACCAAGTGTTTGCTAATTGCTGCTGGCTAGTCTGAAGGAGCTGAGGGGGGGAGAGGTTGCATTTCAAAGGTGGGGCTAAGTTCACCCAGGTGTTTTACAGCTGAATGGTTGCTATGGAGACAAAACAAATTCTCAAACATTGTGGAAAGATCAAAAAAGTTGATTTGACACGATACTGCCCCCTTAAAGTATTGTAGTCTCAACTCACTCAGCCACAACAAATGAAAGAAAAATGTCCCAATGGGTAACTATAAAGTCAACAGGTGAGCCAACAGGTGACGGGTGAAGGATACGTGTGGGCGATCTGGGTCACTGGTCCCTGTCCGGACACCAGAACACATTTATTGTGGAACGTCTCCATCATGCGCAGAGGGCTGTGCGACAGAACCACCTGCTCAGGTGCGATCTGCAGAGGAAGCACATGGCTTGTTCTGATCCAATCACACAGCAGCAGCATCCTTTAAGCCCCTCCCCCTCTACCTGCACGTCCAGCAGGTGAGACAGCTGCTGCGCCTTGTGGTGTCTCAGACAACTCCCTGCATTGGTGACAAAAACAACAGGAAACAGAAAGTTCTGGTTCTGGTCCACAAGCTTCCTGAGGGCGCGCCGAGCAGCCGGGATCACGGATCCACCACGCAGGAAGACGCCATCCACATCGAAGAGGACACCCACCTGGCGGCCGGACAGGTGGGAGACAGGTGAGGTTGGCAGAACAGACCAGTTAGACACCAAAAGGAAGGAAGAAGGAAAGTAAGCAATCAAGGAAGGAAGGACTCCAGAAGGAAGGAAAGAAGGAAGTGGAAAAGAAATGAAGAGAGGAAGGACGGAATGAGGAAGCGGACAGGGGACTGTGTCCCCCTGACCTGTCTCACAGTGGACGCCTGGCGAACCAACTGCAGCCTGAAACCTCGGCTCCACATCCCGCCGGTCTGACCTCAGAGCAGCTGCTGCTGCTGCTTTATAACCACAGGGCTGTGATGTCATTGATGATGGGAGATCTCCCATTGGTTGAAGCCAGGTGACTCACAGATTCCCTCCGTTCCTCTGTTCCCTAACCTCAGGGAACAGAGGAACGTTTAACATGAGACCGCGTTCCTTAGCTTTAAATTGATGCTCCTCAACTTCCTCGGTTCCTCAGGTTCTCTACTTCATCAGCAGCTTCAGAAACATTTTTGTTTTGTAATTTATGTAAATCAGAACCTGCAGGCTGATACTGAACATCTCTAGGCATCACCATCGGGTTCTGGTTCTGATGAGGTGAGGATGGTTCTTCTGTCTGGAAACAGAACCTAAATACTCGGTTCTGATCGTGCTGGGTCAGACTGTCTGTGTCCAGAACCAGAACTCCTGGAGTTGTAAATGAGTTGCAGCTGACTGCAGTTGTCTCCTCACATGAGGACACATGCAGCATGCGCTCACTAATCAGCCAATCACATGCTGCAGAGTGATGCCTCTAATCAACCAATCAGCAGCTGGGAACACTGGGACAGAGACACTCTTCTGTCAGGCAGAACCGGTTCAGTTGGTTCAGAACTGGTTCAATGTCCAGATCCAAGAGTCTCCAAAAGGAGGTCATGTGACCATCAGCTCGGGTTCTGGTTCTGAAGGTTCTGGTCTGGATTCCTCTGGTTTCAGCATCATCAGAGGTTCTATCCAGTGGATCCTGTTAGGGATGTGTGATATGGCAATAAATTCATATCCGATATCTACTGTAATGGCTGGCAGTAACTATATATATCACAATGTGATTTTGGTATCAAATTTATAATGGAAATGAAAAAAAAAAAGCACATAATGATCGCAAATGACGTCAGCACCGCGTCTCGGCCATTTTAGCTTTGGACAACCCAGAGCCACAAGCTGCTCTGTGGGAAACAGCTGATTTTGTTCAAACCAGTATTTGATTGCCAATCGCACATAAACTAAAAATGAAGGACAGTTTTCCAAGACACAGCTGACAGTGTTGCTCACCATGGCGACGGGAGATCTAATAGATTCACCGACTATCCCGATATTCAATTGGAAAGATTAACTGGAAAGTATTGATGAATCAATACTTTACCTACACCGTTGCCGAGCGGGAACTTGGCAACTAAGGCCCAGATGACTTAGTGCTAGCTATCACTGTGTAGCCAGAAAAACCTACCTTTGAACCAACTCTGCCTGCTTTCCGCTCACCGAGTCCTTTGCTTTTCCACCATCCTTTAAGTTTGTCCGCACTGAGCTTCTGTATCAAAAAATATTGAAACCAAGTTCTCGGGACGGAAGTTCTCATCTACAGCCATTTGGTGCTTTTTCTAATTGCTAACAAGGACCATACAAGAACAACATAGAACACCAATAATTATAAACAAAGATACAACATCCAAAGGCTTTACTATGAGAGGCCCCGTGAGAGGCCCCAGGGGCCAAAACCTACAAACGCACATACACAAACTTACAACGAAAGTTAAAATCTCAGTTTCTGATTGGACCCCAGCGAGGAAAAGGCGGGTTTTCACGGACAGAAAAATAGCTGAGTGGCAGCGACTCACTGAGGCAATGAATATTTTAAATAACATTAATTAAGGCGCCTGGAGTCCGGCGGGATTATTGATCCAGATAAACGGACAGACTGAACACGGCGGCGGCTTTAGATGGCAGCTTTACTG
>CAEGAE010079370.1:0-26097 GCA_903067095.1 Girardinus metallicus | reverse complement strand
TCTACCTATGATGTCAATTACAGGCCTCTCTCATCTTTTTAAGTGGGAGAACTTGCACAATTGGTAACTGACTAAATACTTTTTCCCCCCATTGTATATCAAGACCAGAAAATTGCCAATCTTTAACAGGGGTCTTCACACTGGTGATCAGTAACTGAATTGCATTGGGCATCTGGTGGCTGATTTGCTTTTTAGATCTTGCGTAAGCAGCAAATGTTTACTGGCTTTAACCTCATTCAACATGTAAAATAACAGTGAAACCTGTTGTTTGTTTTTGTGCATGTTGGTTTGGATTTGAATAATTTTACAACCTGGCAAAGACTAGGTCTATTGTTTTGATATATAAAACCATAGAAATGAAAGTGGGTGTATCATTACTCTCTATATTCTGCTGAGACTGGCAGTGTGGACGAATGTTACTCCTTTTCATAAGTTCAGCTACTCCTTAGAGCTGAGGAAGCAGGAACACAGACACTTAAACGCACTCATCTGTGCCTTTTTTCAGTTTTCCTGGGCTCAAATGAAACCTCCATTGATGGTTAGAGTTTGAAAGATGCACTTTAATATTAGCCATTGGAATATAAGGTATTTTTCAAAATGAATAGTTTGGATTTCACTTCAAAACAAAAACAAGATATATCAATAGTAATCAGAGCCTATCCCAAAAACTCCACCACCTTCAGCAACCTACACTGAGAGATTCCAATGCATTAACTTATTACCAATTTAGATTTTCCACATTTTGTACAGTTACAAACTCTTTGGGTTTCATGTGACTAACACAGTGTAGAAGGCTTGTTTTTTTTGGAAATGAGTAATAATAATAATAATCTGAAAAGTGTGCATGTAGTGTTGCTGCAGTTACAGCTGCCAGTGTGGTTATGGCGATGTCTCCACTAGCTACAAACACCTACAGACTGAAATGTTTTCTACTTCTTCATCAAACAGTTCCAATTGAGTCAGGTTGTCTGGAGAACATCTGTAAACAGAGATTTTCAAGTCAAGATCTGGACATTGACTGGACCACAGTGATGGATGATTTTTAAGATCTAAACCATTGTTGCTCTGACCATATGTTCAGGGTTGTTGTCTTAATTGCTCTAGATTTCCTCTACTTAGCTCGCATCCGTTTTCCACCTTTGACAAACTTCTCTGTCTTTTCTTAAGAAAAGCATCTCCACAGCATGATGCTGCCACCACCAACATTCACTGATGTGCAGTGCTAGCTTTCTACCATGCATATTGTTTTATATGGTGGCCTAAAAGATCAGCTGTTGGACATTTACCCAGGCTGCTGTTGGTGGTGAGCTAAATGCTCAATTCACACTCCCGCTTCCCTCCTTGCTCCCACCAAACATAAATTGTGATCTAAGTCATTTTGGTGCAGAGTCCCAAACCACTGTGGCAACAGTGTATTTTAGTCTATCCTATGGATTTTCATCGTGGCATTGCTGCATTGCGGTCCACATTTACACAGGAGTCATGAGCATGTGTCATGGAGAGTGATGGCAGCGGGGAGGCTTAAGGAGTCTACTCACACCAGCCTCGTTAGGGAGCTATTCAAGCCTACCGTTCATCAAAAATACACACACACCATCTGCTCCGGGCCTGCGTGTGTTCGTGCATAAGAATAGATGTAAATGTGTGTGACAAAACATTTATCGCCAATTAGGGATGCTTTATATTACCCAAACTTATCCCCTGACTGGACAAGGAAGGACTAAGAGAGCTGAAATTGGACAAAAAAAAATTAATCTCCTCAACTTGCCACGAAGGCGGCTGCAGAAATATGAGTTACTCTACCTGCCATATTAAGAAGGTTAACTAACGGTCATAAAGAGGAAAAATCTTATCTTATTAAATTTTCCTGCTAAATATATTCTAAATTCCTTTCCCAGTCCTGCAGAAAAATATCACATTTCAAACAGACATTTTCCCCATGACAGGGAGATTGTGATAATAGCTAATTATCTCTCACTTTCCTTCATTTGCTTTCATGCAGCCCTCGCAGGTGAGTTGACTGAATAAGTTAATGGGGAGGAGAGGCGAAGACCTCAAGTCCCAAGAAGAAATTGGTATGCATGGTTTTGATTCAACGGGGAGAAGGTCACTTCAACAATCTGATAGGCCCCCTTTGAGAAGGAGGAGGAGAAAGAAAGAGACCGTGACAGGAAGGTGAGAGGGAAGAAGGAAAGGGAAGATGTGATGTGTCAGGAGGTCTGGATACACTGCCTCACCCTGTCCTCAGTGTGACAGCCCCAGAGGTGTGATAACCTTAAATTCACGTCCAAAGACCTGTGTGGTCACGCTCACTGATGAACACAGACTAACATCCATCCCGGGGCATCCTCCCGGCTCCGTGTAGCAACGGTGGGGGAGTTAATCACCCGTGTCCGTGGCCTTTAGCTGCTCTCATTAGCGGTGAGCGGTGGAGCCGTACCCGATCCATTAGGAACGCTGCCGGTAATGACACTCTACCAGCATTGGCGGGCCCGCAGCCAAAAAGGGCCTCGCAGCCCGCTGTAAGCCCCTCCATTACCGCCTCCTGCTGCACGTCGCCGCCATCCAACAAGGACGGAAAGGCGGGGGGGGCAGGGGGAGAAGAGAAATAAAACAAATCGGACCTCCCTTTTCCCTCAGTCCGGAAGGCAGCAGGAAGAAGAGGGGAAGCTCCCCGGCGGTTTTTATCTCGGATCACATCCGTTGGCGCTGCACCACAACATTATCGTTCCAAGCCTCTTTGTCTTTGTCTGTCGTTCTTTCAAGCAAAAAGAGGCAGGAGCATGTGATGAATGTGTCGCGCATGCAGCTGCACACGAGAACACATGCAGACACTGATACGCACAGTTGCGTTGACGAGAACTGATGAAGGCGTGTTCTAATTAAAACATGTTAAGGCTTTCACCAGGATGCGGGAAAAGCCGCCTTCGCATTGCGTGTGGAAGCACCGAAGCCTGACATGTAAGCAAACCTGTGTCATGCCTGTAAAATGCCCACCGTACAGCGAGCCTGTTAAAAACCGAGGCAGGCGTGACTAAAGGAATGTAGGCCACAGGCTACAAACCTCTTGCTCTCCTTCACAAGCAGTTAATTCCCTTTTTACTCTTTTTTTATTATTATTATTATTATTATTATTATTATTATTATTATTATTAATCTCTTCAGCAGTTACCCGGTGTATTTGCTTGGCCTTTTGAAGTTGTGGTGGGACAGCAAGACATCTCCCCCTCCTCCTTTTCCTCTCGTTCCGTTACACACACTTATCTGATCTGCTCTGCTCGCCTCTTGGTGGACTCGTATTCTCTTAGCGCCCTCTGAAGGATTCACAAAGCATAACAGTGTGGGCTTTCCTAATAGTTGTGGGAATAATTACGTTGAATGAGTGTTCCGGGGAAGTATTACGATCTGCTTTTGATGTCAGGAATGTATTTCAGCTCTAATATGTTTCTGGGATTCGTGATTTTAATGAGTGTCTGAGGAATTTTCTTCTGAAAGGATTTTGTTTAACTACATGAAAGTTTTTTTTTTTATTTATTTTTTATTTTATTTTTGTGATTGTGTTTCAGTACATGACTGCTGCAGCTGCCGCTGCTGCACCTATGCAAGGGACCTACATTCCCCAGTACACTCCTGTGCCTCCAACAGCCGTCCCTGTCGAAGTAAGACCCACACGCATGTTTAAAAACATGAAAAACAACAAGGGATAACATTACATAATCCTGCAAAAATATTACACTACTTACAATTTTTTTCACTTCACTAAATAGTTTTTTTTCTTTGCATATTTTACATATTGAAATCTGAGTAATGCATTTTTATTTAGTTCTCTTTACTCGGACTCCTTTACATGAACTCATCTAAACAGTAAATATTCTTAGCTTAAATTAGTTGTTCACAAATTTTGTCTTCTAACAAAACAAAATTAGTGAACAACAATAACTCCAAGAAATGTAGGCAACAGGTCAGAGAGAAAGACTTGGAGAAGTTTAAAGCACTGTTTATGTTATAAAACAATGTCTCAATCTTTGAACTGCTTACAAAGTGGTCCATCCAAGAATGGAAAGTACATGGTACATTTGCAAACTTACCTACACCTGTTTCGTTAAACAGACGGGCCAGAGAAGGAGAATATTAAATTAAGAAAAAGTCAAGAGGCTCAAAGTAAAAGTTGGAAAAGGAAAAGTACAAATCTGGGTTTTAAAGAAGGGCATCAAGAGAACACAGCACACATGTGGAGGAAGTTAATTTTTAGCCTTCAAGGACAATGTGTGTAGCAGAAAACTAATTCCGCTGAACAGATCATCCCAAATGTGGAATACGGGTGTGGCAGCATTATGCTGTGGGATTGCTCATCTTCACTAAGGTCATTAAAGTCTGTCAGACTAGATGAAACAATGGCTGAAGTCAAATGTGGCAAGAAATCAAAGCTGATAGACACGTACTCCAAAAACCATGCCACTGTATTTACAGAGTAAGGTAGTACTGAAAAGTGCTGACACACAGAGCAAGCTAGAAAAATATTTCATCACCACACTATTCTAATTGTGATTTGAAATTTTTCCAGTTCACAAGCATCCACTACTTTGTTTTGATCTCTTTACATAAATTCCAGATGAAGTACATTAACAATTGTTGGTGTTATGTGACAAAAAACGTGAGGACATAAAGCAGAACAGTCATCAAATGAAAAATGCTGGATTACGATTATATTTCTCACAGTATTTTTTTCCAATAGTTTTCCCAGACCAGAAAATAACGAGTACAAAAAGTGCAAGCAAAGCAGGATGAGTCAGAAGTTTGATAGTATTTGGGAAAGGCATTTGAAGTGCAGCACAGACTTCCTCTCCTCCTCGGTGGTTGTCTGAGCTCCTGGCAGGTTCAGGCAGTCTGCTCTGAGAAAATGATGAACGTGCAGCGCTGGTAGGCGGGCGGGCAGCGGGGGAGAGCGGGCGAGCTGTCTGGCGGCTGACAGTGCGGTCATATTCAGATGGACTATCAGTCGTGTATCAGATGACAGGAGCTGAAGTGAGACACAGCGCCGGCGGAGCGGCCTCTCTCTCCTCCCGCAGCCGCTTCGAGCCGGTAGCTACCTGAAACATCCGTCAGCCACAGAGGCCTGGTTAGCCCCCGCCAGCCACCGGACAATGACAGTTTCCCCTGACACATCCATTAGTCGCCCCTCTCTTCTTCTATTTTCTACCCTTTTAGACTCCCCACCCCTCCACCTCAGAAAGTTGCTGCCTTGGCTTTTGAAGGAGTCGCGCAGAGAAGAGGGATGTAGTTGTAGCATAGCCCTCGGCGTCCTCTTCCTATTTCATCCTCACCATTGTCCTCTCAGTCCCGGCGTCGGCAGCAGGGTGTAGATCACTGTATCGGCGGGTGACTGCAGGGCTGATGTATGGACAGGACATCTTATCCTTGAGAACTTGTTAAAGGTGATTGAGATGACTCAAGGATGGACGCAATCAGTAACGCTCGACACATACAAAAGGCTAAAAGGGTTGTTGTGATGGATTTAGCGCAGACAGCCATCTGTAAAGAAGTTTTTCACCCCAAACACAAACTGTCCCAAGTCACAAATGTTTGTTCAGCCAAATAAGAGAAAACTCACATTTACAAGTGGTTTATTTTGTAGTTTATTTGATAAGCTACTTGCTCTATCAAAGCTTTGATAACTTTCACAGAGCTTGTACTTTTCCAGAAGTTAAATGTCACTTTATGAAACCTCATAAAGTGAGGTTTATGAGGTTTCTTGCCAGAACTTTCCCCAAACTTACAATGTATCTTTTCAGATTTACTAGGTACTTTGAGGAACTTGCAGAATGCTTACTCTGAAACTTTTCCCAGAACTTACAAGGTATATTTCCTTCAACACACTAAGTACTTACCAGAAACTTTCTAAGTACCAACCCTTTTCAGTTACTAGCAACTGAAAAGGGACTGAAACGTACCCACCATATTTTGCAAAGGTTTGCAAGAAAGTATCTAATAAATTCCGTAAAGAACCTTAGTATGTGGTAAGATTTTGCAAGCACCTTGTGGAAAAACGACTCATAATTCATCCCAAATCTGAAAACTACAGACTAAGCTTCATGAAAGTTCTAGATAACTTCTTGGTAAATTCCAGAAAGTACCTTATAACATCTGGGGAATATCTAGTAATTCCAGCTATGTACCTTGAGGGTTCTAGGAAAGGACCTGGTAAGAAAAAACCCCCCTGATGATTTCCAGAAAGGTTTTGGTTTTGAGAAAAGCACCAGGCAAATTCCTACCTGGAATCAAACACTACCATGTTTGATAGTTTTTTGTTGTTGTTGTTGTTGTTATTGTTTATTTGTGTTAAAAAGACAGAAAAAAAAAGTAAAAAATACACACCATACACACCGAGTAGCCTGATGTTGTCACACAGAGATCTTACTCAGCCCAGAAATTTCCTGTGCCACTCTTCCAGGGAGTGGTGACAGATGCCTCACCCCAGACGGTGGCTCCTTCATCACAGGAGGTGGCTGGCCAGCAGCAACAGATCCAGGTGGACAGTGCCGATCACGTTCCTGCTTACTCATACCAGTCCAAGTGAGTAAGTCTGACAACGGAGGACAGATGCTTTTGAACTTTAGAGCCAAAGTCACTTGTTAGGTCATCATCCTTTAAAGAGATTACGGCATCAGTGGCAGACATTTTATATAGCTGACATTAAACTGTTATTGTAGACTGAGCTTGACTAATCTGGAAGTTTTCTTGCCTCATATTGATAAAACACAGGCATGAAATGAAATTATTATTTGAGCTTTTTGATTTCCAGAGTGGATGATGATACAACTTTAATGATTTTTAAAAAGGGAATTATGGTTGAGTCAGTCAAGCTGAGGTTTTTTTTTTTTTTTTTTTTCGCCTTCGCAGCATTTATTTCACAGTTTAGCTTTACTTCCAAATTCATGTTAACTGCAACCTTTACTGCACATTTCAGAGTGGAAATAAAGGTGAAAAAAACACTTTGCCGTGTTTCCTGGCTTGTGGGCATCAGTTATTATAATTCACAGAGCAAGAAAACTGCTACGAAATGCCTACGGCCACTGATTGTTGGAACAAGCTTTAGAGTCTCTGTAAAGCTTTCATTCATTATGAATTTATGTTCCAACTGGCCTCTTCAGAAAGCAGTGGTGATCAAGGCATTCACTTAATAGGCTAATTAAGCCAAACTATTTTGTGCTTCCCACTTTTGTTTCATGCATCTTACTTTTCCTTCCACTCTAGAGTCAAAATAATTTGCATAAAGTATTGTGGGAAAATGTCAAATTAGTTCATGTCTTATTTAAATTTTCCTAATCACAAACCCTTTTTCATAGATCAATGATCTCTGCATTTATTAGCGCCTCTTGTCAGTAAGTGTGAAAGGCTTTATATTATCCTTTTATTGCAGTTATTCTTTAATTTAACAATATACATTTGTATCCATTTGAAGATTTCTGAAGATGAATATTATTTGAAGAGCAGGTTTTCTTCCTTATGTTGGAGTAAAGTGGGAGAAATGAAGTCGTGGATTACTAATTAAAGATATGTCGATGTGTTGATGAAGTGAAAATATATGCTTTCTTTTTTAAATTAAAAAAATGCCTCCTTTACTTTAAACGTATATGAGTTGTAAGGATTCTGCATAATGTGGAATCCAAGATTTTCTTTACTCTCAGGGTTACATGCATTGAAATTATTATTTTCCTTTTTTCATTTAAGAATAGATATCGGGGTGAGAGATTGGCTATTTCTGTCAGACCCAACCAAAAAAACAAATAACATTTACAAAAAGACCATGCATGCCCAATTACTCTATGGTTCTCAATCAAATTTTTTATTTATTTATTTTTAAGTCTTCCAGGATTCACATAAATCTTGACGGTGCTGTACACAAAAGAACAAAAAAAAAAGCAAAGTATTTGTCTGAAGAATAATTTCTTGAGCAGAACAAGCATTTAATACGGATTCTAAAATAAAACATTAAGACATTATTCATATTATTCCTGTCTGCTGGTGTCATTTTTGGCAGCTTTTTAATTCTTTATTGTGCCATCAGCTGTCATCTCTGTTGCTCTGTTGTGTTTGTAAAAATATTCTTTAATTCCACCAACTTCAAACCCTTTTCTCTCTCTCTCTCTCTCTCTCTCTCTCTCTTTCTCTCTGCTTTCTCATCTTCTTATCAGATAGCAACGGCCTGAGCGAATGTTCCTGTGACAGCGTTGCCTTGAGACAGAGGGTGGCTGCACTGTGAATGTGAGGAAAAGAAAGAGATTACTTCCAGATTGCCCAGGCACCAAAAAAAGAGACACTTTTTTTCATTTCCTACCTGGCCTACAAGAAAAAAAAAAAAAAAAAAAATCAAGACTGAGGCAAAGAGTGCTGAGGAAACGGGGGTGGAGGCGGTGAGGGGGGGGAAATTACTG
This sequence comes from Girardinus metallicus, assembly GCA_903067095.1. Taxonomy (NCBI): domain Eukaryota; kingdom Metazoa; phylum Chordata; class Actinopteri; order Cyprinodontiformes; family Poeciliidae; genus Girardinus; species Girardinus metallicus. Next base: position 17,662 of record CAEGAE010079370.1, on the reverse strand, counting down.
GGCACAGTGCAAAGAAGTAAATTGTTTTAGTCTGGGAATGAAACCCGCCAAAAGGGCTGGGCAGAAGCTTGAAAAGTTTCTCAAAGAAAATTCTCAACTAATTAAAAAAAAATAGAAAAGGCAAAAAAATATAATAAAAAGAGAAAACTAAAAAAAATTAAAAAATGGTTGAATGCGCTGGTAGGTGATGAAGTTTATTTTGTAATTAGAAAAGGGGGAGGCAAAGTTTGAGATACACACAGAGATTGTCTTCCTCAGATATTAAGCTACGGTTTCTTTTCCAGTCTTTTTTTTTTATGTTCTAGTGTTAAAGCTTAGTTTTCTAGATGTATTTCAAAACAAACAAAAAAAAAGTTTTTTTTTTCCTTCTTTCTTGAATCTTCATGGCCTTAATTTGAAGGGCGCCAGAAACTTTTTACAGAGTGAAAGTCTGACGTCGAGTTGGGAGGGTTTAAAAACAAAACAACAAAAAAAAAGCAAACCGTCTCTTGGACCTCTAATGGGGAGGGGTTCAAAATGCTGAATGAGTTGCTCTAAAGAGAAAAAAAAAAAGAATCTATCACATAAGCTGTACAGATTTAATAGAGAAAAGCTTTTTGTTTCATTTCTTCGTTAGAAGAAAACTTTGATAATTATTATGTCAGAGGTAACTATGTGTCAGAAGTAAACAAAATGTCTGTTGTTGGGCTGGGGTGGGAGGGTGACGCATCAAAGAGATTTTACACAACCAGAAAAAGTAGAAAACATAAGAAGACACGCTGCGCTGTGGGTGCAGCCTGTTGCAAATGCTGAACTTGTTTTGTTTTTTTTTTATTCTCATTATCATTTTACATGCCGCTGTTGATGACATTAGTGCTTTTTATCGGCCACATTTTACCTTTTTTATGAGCTTTAAGATGTTTTTTAGCCTGCTTTGCTTGTCACACTGCGAAAAAATATATATATATATAAAAAAAAAGAATAAAACTTAAAAAAAAAAAACTGGAAAAAAATTCAAATAACTTCTGGCAGTGAAATAAAACAGTAGATTCAGTAGGAGCTTATGGTTTAAACCAATCAGTGCAAAAGCAATAGAAGAAATTGTTGACAATTTCTGTAGTCTTTCCTAGTTGTGGATCAAATGCAGCCCATGGATGGCCATTTTTATACCAAAGATGAAGAGACACTCTGAACCAGAGTTTTGCTTTTGTTTTTTCCCCCCTTTTTTTTCATTTTTAAGTTTGATTTTCTTGTTGTTAATGTTGATGTTGTTGATGTTAATGTTGTTGATGCAGTTGTTGTTGCAGTTGTTGTCATTTGTTTGTTTGCTTATTTTTCTTCTTCTTCTTTTTTTTTCTTTTTTCTTTTTTTTTTTTTTTTTTTACCTTAATGGCCGGACCAGTCCTACAGTCCTTCTCAACATGTTGCTTTATTCAGAGTCAGGATCATTTTTCACGCTTGTCCGATCTGTCTCTTACACACACCCACACATACAGCATATATACTCACAGAACACACGTACAACCTCAATAATAATTGGACAGTATTTAATAGTGTGGCGTGTGTTGGTTTTTTTTAGCCTCCTTTGTGGAGGTTTTGATGCTTTGAGGGCGTGTCTCATCTCTGGCTCAGATCCTACAGGGAAAACCTTGGCTAGAGCAGAGGAGGAAGGTTGCTGGAAACACTCTGAGGTTTTTTCCTCTCTGTGGTTTCTGCTTGTCTCTTTATCTTGTCGATTCAACCAATATTAACTCAAACATTTCTCAGCGAAATAAGCTGCAGTGAGAATCAGTTTGCTGCTATTTGTTTTTTTTTTATCTTGCTCACTATACCATCCCAACATGCAACTTTCCTCTCATTTAAACAAACTGAGTGACATTTGCTGCATCTTTTAAAGCAGGCAAGTTACAACTCATAAAGAAAATTACACAACACAGGCTTTGTCTTATCAAGAAATGATGATTGCATAAACTTTGACACTAACTGGCACTCTTCTTTTTTACCTTCATGGTATATTTCTGTGTATTTACTCTCTCTTTAACGTCTTCATGCCTTCAGTAAGGCAGCATTAGGAGGCTGGAGGACAGGCAATGACTGAAACCACTTTCTATGCTTCTTATTTTCTTTTGGCTCGGATTCCTTCTTTGTTATATTGTTAAGCTGCAAGTTTCGAAACTAATTCAAAGTCTTCATGTAGAATGGAGCTCCAGGAATCCTCATTTATCAAACGTAAACTTCAGTTAATCAGATTCATGAAGGGCTGCAACCAAAAGCTCTGCTCATGTACTCTGGCAAGGCAGTGTTCGATTTTGTTGACATTTGTTACGCCTTAACGGATTTTTTTCTATACTTTTTTGCTTTTCGGTGAAGTGTCCAGCTGTCACTTATCTTAGTTTGGAGACTGCTTACCCTTCATCTAAACATGTAAATGCGTTGGAAGTGGAAAGGTGGAAAGAAACCCACAGCATCAATGTCTGTTGATGTTTAAATGTTGTTGTGAAGTAGGCAGTAAAAGTCGGGCTCTGATGGGGCTTAATTTGGGTAAAAACACATGAGCTAACAAAGTTAACCAGGTAGCTTATTTTTGTATTCTGAAAGTATTTTTTGCCTGATCAAGATGTGTAAAAGGCTTTAAAAAAAAACTGTATCTTTTATAGCGGTCGCTAAACTTCTCACTGAGATTTGAAAGAATAGAAGATTTAATTTGAGAACATTTTTTGGAAGGGGACACATTTCATGTCATGTTTGACATAATCACCAGCATAACAATTGCCACTGTGCAATGCATTTTTGTACGATAATTCACTTTAAATGTTTCAGGCCGTCTAAGGAATATGTTCCGTACAGAAGGTTATTTCTTCTACTCACTGCTCCAAATGGGCAAGACAAGAAAAAGTAATATTTTAGCGTGATAACTTTTTTGTTAATTTTCAGAAAATCCTGCTCTTGTCTTCAGTTAAAGCACCATTAGAATGTTTAAAACAGCTGGAACTGTGGCAAATGCGGCCGAACAAGTTTATTTTATCACCACGCACAGATGGTTACAGAACCGTAGGGGCCACCAAGTCTATCTTTAAGATTTGTCACTGTAGGGAATGCTGTACGGACAGGAACTGGCTGACCTGAAAAAGCCATAAAAATGTCCATGTGCGTCTAGTGTTTAGAGTAGTAATTAAATATAACCCCAGCTTTGATCATAGAGCATTACTTTAACACCAATTTCTATCTATTTAAAGACGCTGAAGCCATATATATTTATGAATCCTATAAAAATTTAGTAAAATAGCAACCCAGCTGTGGAAATTTTGCTGACGAAATGTTTCAAAAATGCAGTGCGTAGCTCCGAATAGGAGAGAAAACGGGTAATTAGTCTGATGTTGGGGGGGAGAGGGGGGGAGGATTACAGACTTGCACAAGCTTTTTATTTGTCTGCTTATAATAATTCAACTGCCAACACAGAAAGTTCGTGACCTAGCGAATTATATTAACTTTTTTCACTAGAAGCTGTAAAACTGTTTCCATGCAGTATGGGACTGTAACCAGTCCAAAAATAAAACATTTGAACAGAGAAAAGGCTGGCTTAAACCAAGCAGTGGTGCCTTGTTGCCATCAGTCCTCCTCTGTGACACTAACAAGCCTCAGTAGAAGTGTGTTTAAAGCCAAAAAAAGGACAAATTGTCCTGAACACCTTCCTGATTATGTGCCCAGAATGGCGGATCTGTGGGAACTAAGTGCGCTCCTCACCAGCCACAACCAGTCACTGATGGCAGCTCCTCAGTCGCCCTCCACTCCGAGTGCCCGTTACGCCCCTCGTTATCCCACCAGGTTGCACAAACAACTCCCTTTCCTCTGATCCTGTCTTTCCATCCCTGAGCTGCATGATGTTTGCAGTGACTTCACATTTGTGGACTGTCCCCAAGGAAATCGTCTGTGGGAGAACAGCAATTTCTGCCCACGTTACAGCAGCCTGTTTGTGTTTTCAGTGTTCACCCTCCTGCTTTGCCCCAGCTGTGGTGCCGCAGCTATAAAGAAAAAAGGAAGAAAGAAAAAAGACAACTGGCACAGTTTATGTGCCATGGCGAGGCCAGGCTCCTTCCTGCTCTGATTTTCCATCCCTACCTCGTTGTTTGCCTCCTCCCTCTCGTAGTTTCTATCCGAGGTCTCTCGTCTTTATTAGGTGGTGCAAAAGCAGAACCGCAAACCAATTTCAGTCACTCTTGCAATGAGCCTTGACGGACCCAATTTGTCTCCCTCTGGGGCAATAGGATCCACTCCAATGTCCCTCAAAGACCCTTTTCTTCCTGAGAGAGACGGAGAGGAGGAGCTTTTTGTTTGCTAATGACATATTTTATTTCATTAGTGCTACTGATGGACTGCACATTGCAGACAAACTATCATGCACGGCAGCGTTTGTAAGTAACAATCAAATTGAACATTTAGTGCCTTTTTAACAAAGCTTCCATATGATTCCATGTTCTCTCAGTAGTGAAGCACATGGAAGAGCTTTTGGAGGAACTTATGGAATCTCCTCAATGGTGCTAAAGGTGGAGCTGCGTTCCATTTCTGGACCTCAAACTAACTCCGTTGACTTGACATTGCACAATTGATGCTATCCCACAGGTGTGTGCTTAAAGCCATAATATTTTTTATTTTTAATTTTTTTTATTTTCTTGTGTAGACCAACTTTTTTTTTTTCTCTGGCATCTGCAAGACACAAAGTCAGATCAAACTATCAGTATTTATTCCAGGTCAATTTGCTCTTTTTTGCACCCACCTGTTTCCATTCTATCCCTATCTGTTTTCACAGTAAACAAACCACTCATACATTTTGACTTAAACTGATGCATCCGTTTATTTTTCTTAGTAGAGATGTATTTTCATGAAAATTGAAATAGATATAATCATAATAAGGCTCACGATTCTTATTCTTTAGTTTATTTGAGCAAGGCATCCTTCTGTAGATAGATGTCATTTATCTTAGGCATGTAACTACATTTCCTTAGAGAAGACAATAGCTTTGTTTCCATTGACCAGATAGTTGCGCAAATTGGAATTACGAAAATAAATTTGCTTAATGTAAACAAGGCAATTTTGGTGAAACCCGTTTTTCAATAAAGGTGGTTTTTCGGCTTTATCAAAATTGGTGTATTTCACAAAACTGCAATGGAAACACTTTTTTTCCGCATCACACAAGTTGTGTGATAAACAACCAGATGTTACTGCTGCCGGAAAAATGGAAGAAGACGACAGGTTGGAGGATGACAGCGTGGCGTGTTTCTTAATGACTTATTGCTTAAACGAACTTGTTCATGTGTGATTTTATTTGCATTTCTTACTTTATGGAAATAATTCTGAAAGTGTTTTTTCGACATGAGCAGAATGTCAACATAGTTTTGCTCACATCTGTAATGAAAACGCAGCAAAAGAGAACATCAGCAGAAACGACTGTGATCTGTTCCTAAGGCAGATATGAAAGGTTACTAAAGTGGAGATGAATTGGCATCTTGTTGGTACTAAATCCACATAAATTTCTAGAAAAGTTTTATACAAATCAACCCAAATTGTTAAAGTAAAATATGTGGGAGTGATGAGATGACAGGGCTGCTATCTGTGGCTACCAAACTGTGATCAACTCTGTCATTTTTTCCTACTTCTGATCTTCCGCTCTACATTTGCCTATAGTTACCTCTAATCTGTGACTGTGTACCTTCTCTCATACTATTGTGTTTAACAGGTATTACTGGGGTGTAGAGCTTGACAGATACTCTGAGACACAGATCTCAAGCAAGTTTGTGCCGTTGACTCAGTGTACAACCAGGAAGAGTCCTTTGTTTTTGTTCATTTTACAATTTTCAGCAGTGGTGTACCAGAATCAGAGTCGTCCAGCAGCTTTACAGCTTCTGTTCTTATAGAACAGAGAATATTGTGAATCCTAATAGGACTCTTAATGCATGAGTTACACATCAGAGCACAGAGTGTCCTGCAAATAGCCCAAGATTCAGTAGTAATAGCATTATGAGAAATAGGATTACAAATAGCCAAGAGATTATCTGGGTAAAAAATGCACAACTATGAACATCGGTTCCATTTTGCTAATGGAGACTCAAAGAAAGAAAAAGACATTAAGGCAGGTGTTTTGCTACCAATATTTCACATAGATCTGAAAGATTACCCAACAAGCAGAAATGGCTTTTTTCTTAATAGCACAATGGAATAATGTACCTTCTCAGAATACAAATACCTTCTTGGTAAGTCTGCAGAAGGCATGCCTGAAATTTTAAGAAGGCTGTTGCAGAAATGTGCCCCCAGTCAGATCATGTGTCAGCACAAACCTGGAGCCAGCAATACCAGGAGAGAAAGGAGAGGGTGATCATTAGCTCTTGTTGCTGGGCAGAAGCGAAATTTAGAGAGCAGCAGCTTTCCTGTTAAGGACTTACAGAGGTGACTAATTCGACCCGTCACAAATTAGGAGTCTTCTCTCCGCCTCGCTTGCTCCATCACACTAAGTAGCTGTTTCCTTTTAGGCAAAACAACTGATTAATTTGTACCCTTCTCTGTCTCCAGTTTTCAGTCTCCTCGCCTTACTGCCACTTAGTCAGAAGTCCTTTTACCTAGATTAAATTGGTTTTCCTTTTCTACAAGTCTACGTCCTGCAAGTTTTACATATTTCCACAAATCAGGATGCCTGAATCAGATGAAAAGATCATTCATTTTCCAGCAGAACTTGAAGAAAAACGAAGGAGCTAACTTACCCATTTCAGATGTCTTATAGCAGGAACAAACCTAGCAGAGTTGCTGAGGGGCGTAAGTGTGGGTTGTGTAGTCCAGTTGTATCTTTTAGATCTGCAGAACACACATCTGTGTCCTCTGGAAAAAAAAAAAAATCTGCATATGAGGCAGCAGGGATGCTTTCAAAGCAGATCGAAGCAACTTGTCACCGATTACTTTGATCTTAATAGAGGAGGTAGTCTGATGTGGCAGATGATGTGGATTACTTGACATTTTGTATCAGTGACCTTTGTTGTGAACAGTTTACAACGAAGTATGAAGAGCTCGTGGGAAAAGATGCAGCAAATCCCACTGTCTCTTGGTTGGAGTTAAGTCTGTTTGTCAAGAATCTTGATCCTTGTTTAAGAGTAAAACATGGTAGGCAGAGCAGAGGTGGGAAAATCTGGCTGCAAGATTTGGCATGCTGCAAGTTGAAAGCTTGCTCTTCAAAACCTGATTTATAAGACCATGTTAGGACTTGACTTCTTCTGTGGTAGCATACTAATGGTCTCTTCATAGCTGGGTCCATTTATATTTCAATGTTTTTCTATGGTCATGAGCTGAAATCAGATTTTCTTTTAGATTTGAAAGGAACCTGTTGAGGGGATGGAGATCTGAATGCTCCACTGGAAGATCCACAACTTGCTGCAGGAGCTAGAAATTCATTCTGGGAAATTATCGAGGATCCTTTGACTTGATCCCCGACAATCGGACTGGCTGAATAGATGCTGTTATTGTTTATTCATTGGAAGTGCTATGAAGTTTATGCAATCACTTTTTCAAGAGATATTGCATTTCTGATTATAAATAAGGGATCCAACCTGCTTGAATGCAGTAAATCTTACTCACCCACTGGCCTAAAATTAATTTCATAGCCAGAGGCAAAACAAAAACTGCAATATTAGGGCAGATTTTGGATCAAATCACGGGGCCATATTCCGGTCTTCTCTAATGTGTCCGTCCATCAAGGCAAGGTGCTTTTTTTTGTGTTTGCATAAGCAGGAGTTCAGAGTTCCTCTCGCTGCAGAGTGTTAAGGAGAGCCGCGGCTCAATAACTCACTTTCGCACAGTCACACTTAACACATAATGCAGTGGGAAAATTGCTCAAACGAACCCTCCCCCCTGCTAGAGCGAGGCCCTGGGCTTTTAATTGATGCTTCAGTCCACCTCTGATGAGAGCTATCGATTGGCTGCAGAACCCCTGGAGCTCCAGGCAGTCCACGCACACAAATACACACACACACGCACACACACAAATGCATATATCCACACACAGGCCTCATGGAGTTCCAACTGCTCCGCAAGAAAGGTAAAATATGACAATACTAGGAAATAATTTTAAGGAATCCAACAAAGAGAACTATTTATTAGGACAGCAGAGCAGTTTTTCATATCTTTTTTGCGTTCGTTTTGGTTACATTTTCTGTTTTTCACTTTTGTGTTTTTTTTTGTTTCAGCGCTGAGGAGGATATGGTCACGCCTCTCACACACACTCACACACGTCCACACACGCACGCACACCCAGGCGTTGCTTGGTGTGTGCGATCTTTGAGAATTTATCTGTACATCTGTTGATGTTAGGAATTGACTTGGGTTTTATGAGTTGTTTTTTCTCTCTCTGATGAAGCTTTCAATAAAAAAAATGTGGGAAAAAGCAGAAGGGGTGAATACTTCCTGTGTTTTGTGATATTTCGCCGGACCATGAGTCCGTTCAAAACAATCCACGCATGTAGCGTCTGAAAATTTAGATCTTGATATAAAAGCAGAATGTGAATTCATGAGTTATGCTCAGAACATCTGGAAGTTCGTGCTGTGCTGGTTTTGAATTCTAGGGCGTCTTAAAATACTCCATACAACATTGATTGATGACATTATCAGTCAATAATCAATAGACTGAATGTGGTTATGTCCATTATTCAACAGAATGACTACATGATTAGAACTATGAATGTAAAAACAGGCTCAGTTATGAGAATTTTATTATGGCTTTTTGGAGCTTAGAGACGTTTCTGAGTATTAAAAAAAAAAATTATTTTATTTTTACATAGAATTTCGTTTAATTTTGGCTCTTACGTCCTTTGTGTCTGCTTGTGATTGGTTGATCGATCCTTTTTGACAACTCCTTCTCCAGAGGCTCTTATTTACAGTGAGCTTGATTTCTGAAACTGCATTAAATGTCTTTTTGTTTGAATTTTTGTTTACTTTATAAGCTACTCTGCGGTGATTTTATTATTTTGGGCGGGGATGGGATAAAGTTTTCCAACATTTTGTTTTCTTTTTCCTGTTGCGTTTTTTTTTTTCTTCTCTCCGTATAATTAATTTTATTCATCATTGAAAGTTGGGAACATCTAAAGCCTGTGTCAGAGCTTTGGACGTGGAGGAACATCCAAGCAGACAGATTTCCTGTTGAAGCAAAGACCGACCGAACCTCCAGCTGTGAGAGTCCAAGGTGCAAATCGAATGAGAAAATGGCAGAATGTTCTGTGAAGGTAAGCAGCCATGTCTGAACCAGCCATTAATGCTTCTTTTTTGTTTTTTAGTTCTGGTGCCAAAAGTTTACAAATCCCTTCTAAGAGTAAAGTAGATATGAGAACTAAGAACTAGCTGATGAAACCCCTTTCTTTTGGTTTCTGATAACCTCACAAAACTTTTCATTTGGGCCAGGAATCTCAACATTATTCACACATTCATTTGTTTTTGTTCACTTTTTGAAAGCAAACCAAATAACTACAGTAGTTTCAACAGCTTTTCATTGGGAGCGCAGAAAGTTGCCCAGAAAAGCAGCCGCCAAGTTTGGTATGCCGCATTAACGCTTATTCAAAAAGTCAAACCTATCTCTCATTTTTAATTGAATTATAAACGTCTCGCATGAAAGTTTGTCCTTGTAAGAAATGAAATCCAGCCATTGTGCTCAAATTGTTCATTACAGACAGCAAGAATGTATTTGTGGATATGTGGATATGATCTGCTGCGAAGCGAATACTTCAATCAAAAAAGATTTGATTGAAGCTATGCTAAGCCTAAAATAGCTTCAGTATGTCATAGATAAACAAAAGGCCACTCTGTACATCAAATTTACATTTTTACTGGGAAGAACTGATTTGAAATAACCAAACCTGCCACCAAAGGCTATTTAAAGTTAAAGAAGCAGGAAATAAACTGGCCACAAACAGAGAGGATTTCAGTTTTCAGATCATATTTATGTCCGTAGATAAATTGTTAAAGAGACAAATCCTTTCCTTTTGGCTCCCTTCCTGTGTTTGTTTCATAGTCCCATTGCTTTCTTCCTGTAATAATCCATGTTTTCCGGTGGACCAGTGTTCCCTTTGCTTGACCCGTACCAGAGTTCAGATGAGCTTTCACACCTGCCCAGCTGAACTGGACCAGATGAGGAAATAAATTAGTTCTTACTTGAAACATCTCTGTGTAGCTTTTATTCAGTTTATTTGAATAATTTCTGCATGTAAATGTATTGGACAATTTTTATCGCTACCTTTTTTCTTTTGCTTGATCAATAATAAACTTGAGTTTTTTAGTCTGTCAGTGATTGTCACTGATTTTTCTCGGTTGAATTCTTTGTGTTTATTTCTAAAAGAAATCCTGAGAAATATTCAGACATTTCATCCTTTGTTCTCTTACTTAAAATAAGTCAAGAAATGAGTTTTACTTTTCTTTGTTTGCTAGATTGCTTCACGTTTTATACAATAAAACTATTTGAAGTGGCAGAATGTGGCTATGCTGTTCCATTCTTTATAGAAACGATTATTATTCACAGAGGATCCACACAGAAATGAATCGTCTAGATTCACACTGTGCGAAGCAAGAAGGCCTGTTATTATCGCCCAAGCTGATGGCACCTGCTGCGCGCCGACCTTGGGCCCTTACATCCGCTCATAATTACAGCCCTCACAAATGAAGCTAATACATTTCGATGGGATTTCCTTCTTGCATCTCACTTAGACTCGTGTGCAAGTAAAGTGGCCATGATCAAAAATGAGGGAGAGTCTGTGGTAGGAAAAAAGTGGATCAATGGCAATCAATCCTCCCCCTCACTCTCATTTAGGCCCAATCAATTGCTGTCCTTGTCACCTCCTTGGACGCTTGTACTGTCAATACTTGCAGCTGCACAATGGCCGCTGTCTGGGAAGTCTCTACCAGATCAAAGCAACAAGACCAGCACTCCGATACGGACTAATGGAGAACAATTGACCGGCGAGCTTGGATTGGATGTCAGGAGTTGCTGCTTCCTCCCTTCCTCTTGCTAATCTGTGGATTTTTAGAAGAGCCTCACTCTTCGACAGAGATAATCGACCGCTTGCTGCATTTACAGCAACATTTATGCGTCTCTTGGAGAAACCTCTCTGTGTGCCGTGATTTTTTTCTTTTTCTCCCAACTTCACACTTTGTGGCTGCGAAAATGCAGTGGGATCTTTTTGTATCGAGTGAAATGCCACAGATTGAATCTTGCTCGCCTCCCTTGCAGCAGCCTGCGTCCTTATCTGGGCTTATAGAGATGTAACAGCAGAGCGCCACAAGGGTGCAGCATACCAACACAGATGTTATCTTGCATGTGCATTTCACAGAGGAGGCAGGAACCCTCCCTGTCTCCTGCACGCACACGGAGGCACATCCACACTCTGGATACAGATCAAGGACAAATCCACTGGGGTAAACTCAGCACAACAACACAGCCTGTCATTCCAGTGAGCTGAGAATATATAAAGATTAGGAAGGAAGAGTCTGGACACATTAAACATCAATCTGCCTGAATGATGGGGGCTTTATGTGTCGCGGGGAGGAATGCTCCATAAAATGCTCTGCAGGATAATTCCTGCAGAGATGCTATTGTGACGAATTTACAATAAAATATATTTTATTTGAGGTGAAGAACAGAGACAAAAGTGCATTAGATTAATTGCCTCATAAGATTTTTAGAGTTTCTTTATCGAAGAAACATAATTGCAAACACTGCTCCCTCTTGTGCATCGTTGTCCTGATGTAATAAACATGACCAGCATGATGCAAAACAAGCAACAGTAATTAGCTGGAAACATTACTTTGGATGTAAAGGTAATCAATTTGCCTGCACAAATGATCTATATGGACCTCTGGGATGCAGAGATTTCTGATCCCAGTGAGCTTGAACACAACAGATTTAATTACACCCCAGCATAAACTGGTTATGTTTGCTGATTGGAACTGGGACCTGTAATAACCCTGAGTGCGCAGCAGCAAATTGAGCAAACGTGCTCATCGCCAGCCATGGACACACCTGGTGCTTCCCTGTGCTCCACTTACAGAGATGTAATTGAGGAACAAAAGAGTTAGCAGTGCTGGGCAAAAATCTGACAAAACCTTCCTGGAAACTGGATTATTGTTAAATGTTGAAAAATTTCAGTGGAAAGTCCAACTAATTGCATGAAGCAAAATGAGATGCTCTCAAAGTTTATAGATACAGTGCTTCCTTTCTACACTTTTTAGGTTTAAAATAACAGATGAGTAACATCTGATTCGTTTACACATACTAGCATGTGTGCCAAAAATCTTTCAGTAACAAAAAAGGTCGTTTGTGAAATTAATAATATTGCTTATGCGTTCACATTCCAACCTCAAACTTTGTTGTGCAGTTTTAGTATTTTATATAACTGAGGTGGGTGGTTACATTTATGCAGTCATTTACTTGAGTGTGCTACAAGGAAAAAATAAACAGGAGTAGGTTTACTGCATTGTAATTTTTACTTTTTTGCTTTAGCAATATTGTTATGAGGTTCTGCTACTCTTACGTCCATAAAATCTTCGGATACTTTACCCACCATGATTAAATTCAACGAATGAAGAGTAAGGGCTTTTCTCCAGACGTGCAGCAGAAACAGATACGCACAACAACAGTTAATGTTATACTTCTTATTTGAGCAGAAGCTTTGTTGGCTTCATGTTATTTTCCATCTTCTAAGTCTGCTGCATCACTTGAAGCTCAAGTGTAATTTGTCACTAGAAGAGCCTGACGCAGCTGTAACATCCATATATTGGTAAGTATTGGTTTTATAAGTTGCTTTATGCTGAAAAGTGTTTTTTCTACCTTAGTTTATTTTGTAATTCTGTTATTTGTTTTTTGTTTGTTCTAGTTTTTAAAAAACAGCATTTGCATATAATTTTATATTTATAATCTTATTTTTAAAAGATTAAATGAGATATTATGTATATATTTAAGGGTTTTTTTTTAGCCTTTTTTTTTCATTTTAACTAATTTCTTAGAGGATTACTTGAGTAAAAAATATGATGAAGTAATGCTGCTCTTACTTGAGTACAGTTTTTGGGGACTCTACCCACCCCTGCTGACCAGTATGAAGTAGTGCATGACTGTAGAGTAAAAGAAAAAAAAATTTTTTTTTTAAATGGCATTAAATATGTACATTTGAAAAGTGTGGCATGCATTTGTTGTAACAATTTTTACTTTGATGCCCCTGAAAGCGATTTAGATTTAGAAAAGAAAGAACAGTCGTCTTCTCTCTTTTTGCCCTTTAAATATTCTGCAGTTTCTGGTGAAACCTGATCAATTGGCTGGTTTTTGTTTGTTTTGGTTTGGTTTTTTCAATGCAGATGTTCTTACAGTTAAGACAGTATTATCACCAGTACACGTGATTTTAAATTTATTTAGCCGTCAAACTTCATAAGCTCTAAAAATGAAGGGGATTTTTTTTTTCTTCCATTTTCTAATTTTTATCAAAATTTTTTGTCCTAACTTTTAAAATGTTATCAAAGTTTCTGACAATTTTCTTTAGTTTTTAGACAGATTTGTCCATTTCCTGTCCTGCGGTGTTTAGATGTATTCATGCTTCAACAGCCTCAGCTTGTCATCGGGTTCCCGATGACAAGCTGATAAATTAACATGTGGTGATCTGTTCATACGGCTGTGTTGAGGAAAAGACGCATCTTATGCAGGACACCTGCCTTTGAGGACTGACCTTGGACACCACTGTGCTAAATTAATAGTACAGTGGTGTAGACTACCAAAAGAAAACCCTAAAAAGTCAATAAACTTTGGAAAAAAACAGCACTGTGATTTTTCCACAGCTCTGTTTGCTCTGCTTCCAAGCTGGCAAAACATCTAGAAGCTGCAGCTTCAAACCTACTTATTATTTCACCTGTGTTGAGTGCGTGTGTCAGGAAACAAGGTGTGAGCGCGTTTGCCAGATGTGTTCCTACAGCCAGCAGAACAACAACGCGGATCTCTTGCCCTTCTTCCACAATGGAGTCCCATGTGGCGACACACTCATTCAGACGGCTGCTCCATTTCAATATTTGCAAGATGAATTACTATCATTGTGTTGTATGAATATGGCGGCTCAGCCAAAGCCTGCTGAAGTTCTCAGCGACATTACGGGAACAATCGTACCCCAGGAGATACGGGTGGGGGGTCCTGAGCAGGAGGCATTGTTCCCCAGGTGGCACTACGGTGGGTCTGTGATGAGGCCCCAGCTCCGCTCCCAGCACACTGACAACAAGTTAAAGGGTTTTTTATTGAGGGTATGACCCCCAGGGACTCACTGATGTAATTCACTAGCTTGAAAATACTGTTCAAATCAAATAAAGGCAACGCTGATTTAGCATCTGATTCTAAATTACTATCATTTAGAATCAGAATGTAAGCTTTCTGGGGGTTTTTTACAACTTAAAACGTCCTGTGGTATTTATATGTGTCTACCACACCTGATTTAAAGAGCTGGATTATCTCTCCATCACGCAGGCGCTTCCACAGAGTCCTACTAATGACCCATGTCTGTGGGTGTGATTAAGCATCTAAAAGCTGCAGGCCTGCAGCTTCAGGCATTCCAAGGAGATTTTGGGTTCAGGTAAGTTGATTAACCACTTCCTGTATTTTGATTTTAAATGGTAAAGTTAAAGTTGGGATGGTTGTTTTTTTTCTGTTGTTTGTTGTTTGTTTGTACTTTAGATAAATCTATGGTTGGACTGGTTTGACTGGAAGCTGTTAATTCTCTATCCAAACATGCTAAGCTGTTCAAAATTTTAACTTTGGAAGAATGAAGTATGAAAACTCTTTTAATCTTCAGTTTCCCCCAGTTTCCCAAACTGCCATCACTCTCTTGTGTGGCCGTTTGGATTTTCAACACACCAAGTCATGACAGCCAAGTTTCTTTCTGAGAAATGCATAATGGCACAGTGATGTCATTCCCAGTCTTGAAGGACCAGAATCCTCCATGTTTTCGATGCGTCCGTACTCCAACGCAGCTGATTCAAATTATCTCAGTGTGACATCAAGTTATGCTGAGTACGGGTAAGGAAGCATTGATTTGATTCAGATTTGTTAAACCACAGAAATGTCTAAGATTATGTTCACACTGCAGGTCTTAATGCTCAATCCCAACTGTTTTCTTGCATCCAGTTGTTTTTCACACTATAATTTTAGTGTGGGCGCCTCTGGTCTCCTCTCTGAACAGTCAACAGTGCTGAAGTTCTGCACCACCACTGTGCGTCATTGCGATGACTTGGAAACTGGTTTAAATGTGACATGACTGAGAACCCATGAAGGGGAACAACAGAAATGTTCAGTTTTATAGCCCTCATTCATAACTCTGTAGTATTTAATTTAACATTAGCTGTGTTGGTTTCCCTGATTTTTATTTTTTTTAATTTTTTTTATGTGAAATTCTCAGAAAAAGCTGGCCTCACTCTGAGTGAGATTGCCTCTGAGAACTGATTTACCAGACATTTAGTCAATAATTTCTCTAAAAGCTCACACTGAGTTCAGCTGATATTGTCAAACTGAAGCACTCCCATAGTAAAACATCACCGGTGTTTCAGCTCTACTTCATGGTATCATTTCCAATCCAAAAAACCAAATTGTACTATGTGTTTCTTTCAACAAAATACACCTCGGTGTGTGGTTAAAATGTGACAGAATGTGCTATGAATGCTTTTGCGAAGAGCGTTAATTAGTTTTTCTGTCACTGCAGTGAAATGCATTCAAATTTAAAACTTCTACTTGCCAATGTCTCGACTAGCCTGGATGAACTAGTTCCTCCAGATACAGTGTGTAAACTGCAGCATGAGAGTCATTGCTGAGGGCAAAACTCATTCCTTAGCAACCGAAGATGTTCCTCTACATAATGCAAAAACAAATCATAAAGCAGCTCTGCCTCGCCCCGTGTTTTGGGGGCAAATGAAAAGTTAATGCAAGCCAATACACAGTATTCCAAGACGATGAAACATTTATACCGAAGCAGATGAAAACGAAACGGAAGGAGAAATGTTTAAAAGAAAGGAAATGTGGGACCATGAGGGCTGCAGGCTGAGGTCAGCGTCACTTCCACGCGGGGTGCAGGTGGATAAACAGGCCTCGGGTAAAAGGAGGAGGACCACACATGCTGAGTGTGGAAAACTCTGAAGATCTGGAAATAAGCTACCAACACGTGAGAAAGTAAAACACAGTGAAGGTAGCTCCCTCCTGTCTTTCCAGATGTGATCTTCCCATGTTCGAAAATATGACGCAGAAAAAGATTAACGGAAATCAGGTAAACGTTTCTTGTCTGTGCAAATTCTACCACATTTTTATTAAATGATCCTTAAAGTTTAACAAAAATCAAATTGGGATGTATATTTCAATCTGAATCTATGACTGGATTGAGTCAATTGTATATTTGTGTATACCTGAGATCTGAATGTTTTGACATTACATTTGCTGTGAAAAGATGCTATATAGATTAGCTGAATTTATTAATATTGTTTTGCAATTAAGCTTCTGCTGCTAACTTTCATGTTGTACGGTAATGTTTCAATTGGAATTGCCTTCACCACTGTGTTCTCTTCATCTTTCAGATGGGTAACCTTTTGCACCTTTTGTTATGAAGTCTCAGTGAAAGAATGGAGTGCATATCCCAGATGTCATGCCCTCTGCAGCAAAACACAACAATGGAAGCTGTATGTGGATAAGGCCAACAAGCAGGGGAAATACCACACTATAAATACATTAGGGCTACTGAGTCTGAGGTTGGTGTTGGCTGATTCTGGATTGAAAGCTCTGCAGAAGAGCGAAGAATGCAAGCAGAGTGAGAAGTAAGTGCTGTTTATGCTGGGTTAGTGCACTTCCATAGTTTAAGTGGGCAAACGGAGTGAAAAGGTTTAATTTTTTTCCTTTCTTTCTGTTTTGACGGACATCTTTATTGTAGAACGGTTTGTTGTGTTATAAGAAAACAAAAAATGAAAGCCCTGCATGACAGGCTGGAGGATATGGTTTAGCTACAAACTCCAGTTTTTACACAAAACATTTCCAAGGTTGAGGTGAGAAAAATAACTTAAAGTTCCCTCATGATTCCAAATGGGAAAATCTGAGATTTCTACTTTACCCAAACTTCAAAATTAAATATGGCTGCCTTACTTAAAAAAAATGTTTAAGTACTTTTGAAATTAGTGTCTCATTTAATCTTCCATAAAGTAAACCCTCTTTGGTTAACTAAGTAAATACAATGTTCAAAAGATCAATAGGCAGAAATTCTTAATTTGTCACAGCTTTATGTTGACAGTATGAGTTTAATCTAGTTATAGATGATATCGATAAGTAATCCTATTGGTTTTTGGACTTTGAACTGGATTGCAGCTAAATATTAACCTTAATTCCAGAGACTTTCTGGCAGTTTTTCCACAGGAGTAATTCCTGATGAAGCAAAGATCATCCATCCATTTTCTGTTCACCCTTGTCCCTTAATGGGGTCGGGAGGGGTGCTAGTGCCTATCTCCAGCTACGTTCCAGGTGAGAGGCGGGGTACACCCTGGACAGGTCACCAGTCTGTCGCAGGGCAACACAGAGACACACAACCACGCACTCACACCTAGGGACAATTTGGAAAGGCCAATTAACCTGACAGTCATGTTTTTGGACTGTGGGAGGAAGCCGGAG
>CAEGAE010079368.1:0-53862 GCA_903067095.1 Girardinus metallicus | reverse complement strand
TATATATATATATATATATATTTATATATATATATATATATACACACACACACACACACGCACCCACACACACCGAATACAGCACTCATTGCAGAGTTATTGCCACCATTATCTCGCAACCACACTTGGTTGTAGCAGTGATTCATTATAGGAAAATACATATATTGGAATTTCAATCACACGTACAACCACTATAGTTCAATGTGTTTCTGTGTAGATAGGCAAATTAGCCATGTGCTACAGTACATGTTGATTATGTGACTTTAAACCAACGTATTAGTTGCTTGGTTGTTGTCAATAACAGTAAAGAACAAATGCCTAAATTTGGACCTTGATCTGATATTTACAAGGATGACTCAGATGTTTCTGAAGTGAGGATACGGTTGGAGATAATAGGCAGTTCCCATTTTACCTGCAGTTTAAAAAAAAATGAAAGCGCATACAGAGACAAGGCAACAGTTCAAGTGAGGGAATTGTCTGTAATATTTCAAATGAAAAACGTAATACTATATCTACGGTGTTAAGTGTCACTGGGGAACAAAAAAAGAACTGATGAGAAACTGAAGAGTTGAGAAATTTTGTAGCAGTCCAACTATGTATGCACTTTAATATTTTTTTAACCACGTTATTCTGAAGTAGACCCTTCTGTGCAACTAATGTCCAGGCAAGCAATATTACTTTTAGTTATTACTTGTTTTAGGATGACAGAAAACTATTTGATGTCTCCCTTAATTGAGCTCTCTAAATTACCACTAGGAGTAAGTGTGTGTATGCACAGTTGTTTGTCTTAAATGTCTGTTAGCCTGTGATGGAATAGCCACGGGTGTACCTTCCTCTTTCAAGAAGTCCCCTAATGGGCCCTGGAAGAATAAAAGGATACAGACAGGGTATGCATGGATTGCATAATGCTCTACACAATCATGATGAAGACTGCTGACTTGGCAGTTACCCAGGCAGGAACAAGAGGATAAACCACAAAAGATGATTTCTAAACAAGGTGACTGTTAATAGAGTACAGCAGCCAAGAGCAATTACTGGAAAGTTAAGTGGAAGGTAAAAGTTGGAAAGAAAAAGATCCAAGCACAATTTTCCAAGTCTTTAGAGGATTGAAAAACAGCCTGTTCAAGAGTTTAAGGGAGTTCCACACAGACAAACTCTTACTGGAATAAATTCACTTTTCAGTTTTTCGACATTCTGTTTTATTAAGATGCATTTGCATGTTTTTGTTCTGTTTTGGAACCGGGAGACAGAGGTGAAATAAAAACGAACTATTAGCGCACAATTCTGTCTGAAACGCAGTTCTTCAAGTGCGGGCGAGGATAATACAATTAATATATGCAAGTACAACACATGCAAAGTGACTGAAACCCAAGGACTCCTCAGCTTTAAATTTTACCGCTTTGTGTGTGAATCAAGATATAATTTCAATGGCTGCCCTTCAAGCTGGTCGGTTCTGTGATTTGGAGGAGGTTAATGCTGTTTAACAGGAAAATTCTAATCCTCCGAAATCCTATATGGTTCAAGGCATTCACTTCGGCCCGCCGTACCCTTATTATCTTTCTGTGTGTGCGAGCACGTTGGAGAATGATGTTTTACTCCTATAGTTACATTTTACCAAGACAATCTGGTACAAGAATACTGCAATCAAATGGGGAATTTTGAAGAGCCAGTGACCTTGCTGATCCAAGTCATTTCATTTTCTTTTTCCCCCTTCATGTCAGGGCTCTATTGTGCAGCCATCTTGCACAGACTGCAGCCGTTTGCACAGAGATCGTAATTTATTCAAATCTACATGTTCATCCGTTATTTTGTCAAGGTAATCATTGTGTTGAAGAAGACAAACACACCTACACCCTCATCACGGCTTTTATCTTTCAAAGCAATAACAGGCGCAAACCCACACATTCCGACTCCATGCAAAACACAAAAAAAGACAGTATTAGCGATCAAGGCTGGGCGATTCCTCACATTTTTCACAGAATGGAAAAAGAGCCCGTCTTGGTGTTATACGTGCAACAAGTGAGTAATAAAAGCGCTCCAACAACAAGCCAACTATAAGTTATGGTCTAAAAAAAATCAAAAGGACATGCTGCACGAGCCGCATACTGCACACTATATTTTTACAGTGTCAGGCTCATGTTTTAAGAATATTTATTGCAACCTCTGATGCACAGCACTTCCCATAATGACTCATGATGAAATGGCTCCAATTTCAATCTGACCTTGAGAGCATTCTCCACGTGTGCTGTTCTGACATTCTGCGAGTCATCAGGAGACACTTGAGATGCTGCGGGACTGCGCACACGCCATTTCGAAATCAGCTTGTTAATTGAGATGACAGCTGGAGGATTTCCAACACAACAACCAAAACAAAGCTGCCGTTTGGGACACAGGAGCTTTTTCATGGTTTTTATTTTTGGTGGAAATATGACAGACTGGACTGACATTTAGAATATGAACCTCAGTAATAGCACCAGTAATGATTATGGAATGTTATTGTGCATTGGGGTTGGGGACCTCTCACTTTCCAATTCCGATTTGTGCCGAAATGTATCACCAAACAACTTTTTTTCTGAAAATAATAGCTGATAAAGAAGAGCTTTCCTGTGTGGAAATCAGGAATTGAGTATTTAAAAATTACAACACTGTTAGGTGGTTACTCACCCCATTCAATTTATTTCAGTTTATCTATACTATATAGCACCTATTCACAACATGTCGTCTTAAGACAAAAGAAGTCAATTCAATCCAATATTACTTCAAGTGAAGTAATATTGATTCTACTTACCAAGTAGGATCAATTCAGATAGAAAACATTTCAGATTAGTTGAAATGTTTTCCATCAAAGAAAACCCAGGAGATTGCATCGAGTTCCTGACTTTAGTCGATGTGTCTAAATTAAGGCGAATGTTATGCCCGCAATAATAGTTAACACATATTGTCATTATATCTCATTTGTAAGCAATCAGATCATATCATAAAATATTCTATTTTTGTGCATATCCTGCAAAACTGTGGTATTTTTTCCTAAGGAGAGTTCTCAAATGGCTCCTTGTACAGAAATTAGAAATCTTAGCACAAGAGAATATGATTTTATATTGTACAGTAACATATGCAGGCAGAAAGTTCACTCTTGTCAACAGTGCTATGAAGCACAACCTAAATAAAGATTTACTCCTGGAAACATAAAACAACTAAAGCTTTTACAAACCTAAAACTGCCAAACAAACAGTTAGGTAATCCCCAAGGTAAATTAAATTTAGTAATCATAATCTAATTGCTTTCAATTACTTTTGAATTGCTTTGTCTCTCGACTCGGTAAAATATTATGTTGAACAGACGATTTATTCCATTCCAATTTGTAGACTAATTCAAATAAGGATATTATCCTCCCCTTCAAACATTATCAGCTGTTATTTCCCTGAAGAATCTAATCTGATTAGGGTTGCAATAAAGTTGACAGTGCTGTTATTAGAGCTGAAATACCCAGGAATACAAAGTGTGTGGCCTCTGGTGAGCTACATTTATTCATTTAGTGGCAACATGGGTTTAAAAATACAGCATATACCAGAGATAATGAGAGCTATAGAGTTGTATGCAACTATAAGTGAAGGATGCTAAATCTGCAGCAAGGAAACAATGCCCAAATGGATCTATAGAGAAAATGCTTCAGATAAATTCTGTGCCAGTACATTGAAGTGTTGACTAATATCTAATTCAGATTTAACATAGAATTCTTTCTTCTTGCAACCATCGCTCAGACGGATGGAATACCCTGCATTACACAGCAGGAAATTTTATATAAAACACTGTTTCCTGTGCACTCACTTCACAAAAAACAGCAGTGTGTTTTAGCAAAGCACTCCACACATAAGATAAAGATTGGTAACTTAAAAAAGTCACCTGGCAAGGAAGGCTGGTTCTGTACGAAGAAGGATACTTCATAAAAATCCAGACATCCTCTTTACCTCTTTCAATATTACAAAAGTCTCGTTGCGTCTTGTCGTCTTGATATGGATCATGATTCAATCCGTCTTGTGAGCTGGACACTTCCCTAACATTTACCTGTGCTAACTGTAAAAGTACTTTATTCACTTATAAAGCACGGGTTACTAAGTAAAAATATTTCAAATTCCCTGACTTGCCATAGACATTGATGTTCTCTTTGTATTCTCCTCTGTTCAAGAACTACTTTATGAACTATCATCCACATTGATTAGAGTGTAAACTTAATCAGCATCAAAGACCAAATGTGACAAAGGTAAGAAAAGAGAAGACGCAGGTAAACTTTACAATGCTGAAACCAAAAACATATGCATGGTATATATACATAGAGGTTGTGCAAATAGAGCAGGGCAACTTGGCAGTGTGATGATGCGTGGAGAACCTAATGAGAAACACTGAGCTCTCAGTAATTTGTTTGCCTGTGCTAAGGTCAAACCGCAAATGCTGCGAGATTGAGTCACCCCCAGACTCCTTTTTAGAATTATCATTTAAAATGTATCTATTATTTATGTGTGTATTATTAAAATGACGGGCTTTGGGTCCCTTGAGCACACCACACGGGGAAGGGATCAGGGCAACTGGAAAATGGCACTGAGGGCAGACAATCAAATAGTAATGGACTGAGAGAAATGGAAGAATAATGAGAGACAGATAAAAAGTTGTCTGGAGCCAAAGACAACCCAATTAGACTTTTTATTAATCAATGGGAGTTATGCAGGAACTGCACGCAAGTCAAGATTTGATGTTAAATTATGCAGTGTGTACCCTACACCTGAGCAAACCTGGTGGGCTTTACGACCCAAGCAATGGAAAAACTGAAATTATGGAAATAAAATCTTATTTTCACATATTATGTGATATTTATCAATCCATAAAATATTGTTTGTACTTTAGTGTTTTTATAATGAGTTTTTTTTGTTGTTGTTGTTTCTAAACAGTCATTGGAATAAGGCCACATGAATTCTGAGAAACACTTAAGACTTTTAATTTACTACGAAAACCTCGAAGTAATCATCTTCAGGTAATTGCTGAATATTTCTGTGAAATAAATTTGGCCAGTATTTCTCTTTTTATGTAATTTGCTCAGTTACTGTTCCCTAAATTGCTGGCTCACTTTACTGTCCTCTTAACCTCCTGCCAAGGAGTTTGCCAGCAATTGAGGGGTGGTCTCTAAATGAGTTCTTAGTCATTTTATTTTTTAACCATTCATTTGGTAGATAAAACATTTTTTTAGTATTCTTCTCCTGCTTCCTAATAATCATGTTTCAGTTTAGGTGCCAAGGTTATGTAGCAGCAAAAGAAGACCAAACTATCATCTCTCCATGATCATGATTATACATGAGGTGTTTGTACTGGTGTTCTACTACCAGACATGATATTCATCAAGGCATATTTTCCTATTCATATTATAAAGGATGTTTATGCAAAAGAAATTTTTTTGTTAATTTAGATGCAACTTTGCAAAGCTCTGTTACCATTAGACATTACCTGCCACCAACATTTATAAGCAGGCCGTAATTGTTCTTTGTTCCACAATCCTTTATTTTACACTTGGAATGTAACTGAGACCTACAGAGTGTGAGAATGTAATTTCTTGAACCATCACACAATGTGAGGTTCTGGGTGAATTTCTAGGTTCGTCCAATCCCAAAAAAAATTATCGTTGTGCAAATTAGACATTGTTGTGGTCTTTGTGAGGGAAACTTGCAAAGAGGTGGGTGATTTTTCTCAAATTTCCCAGTGCATTCTGTCTTTTATAAAAAACTTATATACATATACTAATATTGAATACAATGCAAACTGCTCATCTTGGCATAAAATGCATTGCAAACTTTTAACCCTCCTAGCGCGACGCTCAGGAAGAGCACAGCAGATGTCACTGTCTGACAATGAGGAAACAATGGAGGTGTCCTGCCAGACCGTCAGTTCCTGAAACCACACGTACACGCACACACACCCTGCAACCACTGAAGCTTGCAGGGTTCAATGGACTCCATCTCTTAGGACTACTGGAAGGCTGAAGCATAATTCAAAATTGCACATGGGGAAATTTGCATATACTGCTGTTTTGAACACATTAAACAGCGTAGAGTGTCAAACATATTCAGTATTTCAATGCAGATAACCAAAAGCAGCATTCTATTAAATGTAAAATCTTAAAGACACAAGGCAAAACAGAATTCCTACAGATATTCCAACTAAGTTTCATTTGTATTTACAATCTCAGTGTTCTGTATTTTTTGTTTCTTGGATGTGCCAAATTCATTTGCTGTAGATTTTCACACGACAAAATTATTCAGAAAAATTTCAGAAAGCATAGCTTCAACACATTTAACCATTCTGGCTTTTATCTTGTGGCTTTAAAGCTATGCGTGGCAGGTAGCCTCTGCCCCACTTCCAAATTCTTTATTATATCAAATATTTTATTCATATAGCGACTTTTCACAAATGCAATGATTCACAGCTTCAATTTTGACTTTTAAAGTATAAAAGCAAGCTGAAAAAATTTGGAGTTTAAATCCTTACTTTTTGTCATAATGTAATATGTCCTTACTGCTATGAGTCATCTTTAACCACCAACTGTTTGTTTATCTTAAAATGATGAATTGGTTTTTCACAGAAGACTGAAAAGGGAAAAGCACACACAGCATCTGATTTGAATAGGTTTCTTTCTTTATTGTTCTTTCACCACGTCTCCTGTTCGTATCTCTGCCTCTATTCTATATCGCTTGATATTTACACACTAAAAGGATTGCTTCGGTTTGCTCTGAGAACAATTCAGAAACTCCTCTTAGTTTTAACTTTCAAAAAAAAAAAAAAAAAAAAAAATGTAACGGTACTTTTATTGAAGTCGCTTTCAGCTTATGATGTGAGCAAAGCAAGGTTAAGGATTTCTCTCAGAAAACATGTCTCTGATAAAATTTCAATTTAAAAATCTGATGCCAAATTGATCAACTTATTAAAAGGAATAATATTTATGGTCAACTTTATGCTTACTTTATGGTTTGTGTAGAAAGAGAGAGGAAATAAACACATTCACGCAGATCATCACATGGAGAAAAGGAAACCTCTGAAAAAGATTTATTTTTATTTAGCTGGATGGTCAACACTGAAAATAATAGAAGCAGGGTCAGTTTGCACATATTAGTATTCAATATAAAATCAACTACAAATAAAAAGTTTGTTTATCCATGTAGAAATACTCTTAAGTTTAATCTTGGAGGTGGGAATGACGCAAGATGATCCAAAGCACATCTCCTCTGGTTTTGGTTTCAAACATCTTTGAGCAGAATTTATGAAAGATATGCATAACCACTAACATTTAGCCCATAGGTAATTATTTTATAGCCCCAAACCAAATTAATTAGTAGTGGTGTAGTGCATGTTGTTATTGACAGTAATGATCAGAGACCCAAAATCACACTGGCTCACAGCAACAGAGGATCCTGATAAAACTGGAAGCCAAACCACAAGAAAAACTTTGCATGGGCTTGCTTATGACATAAAAGTGTACTCTGCTCAGAGCGCTTAAACTTTAACAAGGGCAAATTAAACACCGGCTGTTTAGAATAATTGACATAAGAATAATTAACATGTTCCCTTTGGCTGAAAACATATTGTGATTCCAGGAGATTTTCATTGATCTCCTACTATATAATATTTTGTTATGTAAAATTATGGTTTAATCTCTGTTAGTTGGATTTTTTTTTTTTTTTCAACAGATCCTCTAATTTGTAGAGCCAACTTAGAAATACTTTGCAAACACATTGACAACAAATGAGTAAGTTATTTTTTATTTTATTTTATATTGTTCTTATAGTCTACTGCTGAGAAGGACTTGTATAACTTCATCAATGAACTTTGCCTTATTCTTTAGCTACAATGGGGAGTTTTCCTGTATGAAAGCCCAGTCAGTCTAAGATTAAACTTCTGTTTATCAGTGAGTTGTAATTCATCGAGACGCTGGATTTTCTTTTAGCTAAAGGAGACATTCTGACGGAGGGCTTTTCTCCTTTAGGATTTACTTGGAGAGAAGAAATTCCAAGTTCCAGTAATTACAGCAAGTCATCCAGATTGTTATGCAGCAAAGGAAAAACAGACTACCACTGCCATGCTTTAATATCTAACACGTATATCCTTCAGCTATAATATGTTAATTTAACAATAAAAGCTATAGAAATATTTCGGGTCAAGATGGGTATTTGAATTGGCAAACTGACCAGCACTCTTCCTGAGACTGTGCATGAATATCTACTCCAGAAAAACTAAACTTACCTGTTTAATGCAATAAAAATTTAAATATGTTTAAGTTACTATCCCATCACGTCTTTCTCGGCAAAAAAGAAAGTAATAGAAAACAATGCACCTCAAAT
Organism: Girardinus metallicus; assembly: GCA_903067095.1. Taxonomy (NCBI): domain Eukaryota; kingdom Metazoa; phylum Chordata; class Actinopteri; order Cyprinodontiformes; family Poeciliidae; genus Girardinus; species Girardinus metallicus. Next base: position 45,484 of record CAEGAE010079368.1, on the reverse strand, counting down.
GCTATAATTTTACATAAAAATATTATTGCAAAGTAGGAGCTCTCATGGAATCAGGTGGAGTCATTAGAGTGGTTTAGTACCACAATTCAGAATTGATTCTCAGTGTTTGGATCACATAAAAGCAACTGAGTTTGCGGGAGAGGGATGTCTTTTTGTTTAGGTGTTCTAACCAACAGTAAAAAGACCTAGGAGAAAAAAAGTATCTTATTCACTTACAAATACAATTATTTATGCACAAATTCTCATCTACGGACGCATAAAAAAAAATTCTCAGCCACTTTCACTGTTACAGGTGACAGATTATCAGTTATGTGTGCAAAACTATTATTTAATTGTGTATCATCCAAAAACTTTATTTTATTTTTGAGTTCCATAATCTAATCCCAAGGTTGTCACTACATTATTGTATGTTTAGACGATAATTATCATGGTAAAATACTGCAGGCCTGATTGTGTGTCCTGGATATGCAAAGGCTGAAGTCACAATGCTGTGTGCAGAGGTTTTAATTTGCGATACTGTTAACCACTCTGATGAAATCACACAAAACTCTAAATATTTTTATGAAAATTGCCATAGTAAAAATCTAATACTTATACTGCTCCCAACAGAACAAAGACAGAATCCCTGCAAAGCTTGATTAGTATTTTATATTACAGCTATCGATGTGCTATTGATAAAACTGTCTGAAATAGGGTCTTTTAATTAACAAAATAAGAAGTTCAAATTGGGCTAGTACCATTATTAAAATGTAGTAATAAGAAACAATAGCTCTCTGCCAGGCTTCAGGACCCTGCATGTCAGACCTTTGCTTAAACACTGAAAACATTCAGTCTTAAAGTTTAACAGCAGAGAAATCTATCAGTATGTGAGCAGACAAATGGATGCGTATCCTTTTTGAAAGCTATGAAGATGCGTCAGTCTGAACCAGAAAGTCAGGAAGATGTGTGGACTGACATGTATCACATCTCCAATGCCACAAGGTGAAAGACTAAATTGCTCAGTTAAATTACAAACATTCAAACTAAACTAGATGTGGGGAAAAATGGTCATCAGAGAGGAGCTCAGGGGGAGAAACAAGCAGAGTCAATTGGCTGATGATTTAGTTTCACAGTATTCTCCAGAAGGCTCTCTTAAGCCTCACTTATTGCCTCTTTTGTGCACCTAACTGAAAGCCATACCTAATCGAGCGAAGAATTTTCAAAGCCAAGACTGTCACTGTCTATTTACAGTCAAAGAAAATGCACCTTAAGTCCACCTTGTTTTCCAAATAGAAAAGGGGAAGAAAAAAAAAAGGTTTTTATCAGAAGTCAAGTACCAGCTAGGGCACTATCTGAGGATAAGTCCATAACTACTCTCTTTCTGTTGCCACACTGAACAAAACCTCAAAGCAACATGGCTTAGAAAAAAACAGAACTAACATCATCCTCAACAGCGAGTAACCAATGCCAAGAGAGCCTCCAGACTTTAATAGCACAGGTGTGAGACAAAGCTGAGTCAAGTGCCAGACGTGCTGAAGGGAAATGTATTATTTACTCGTGCATCTCAAACGTTATCCTGTCTGCCTCCTCACTGACACCTGATAGTCTACACAACATGACTGACGCTTTAAAAGCCTGCATTTGCCATTGTCTTTCGTTTAGGGTTAACCTTAAGGCAGCAGCACTCTGAATGTCAACCACTCCACATGTGCACCTTTTTAAATGCCATTTTCCTTTATTCTACAAGCGTGCAACAGGACAGACAATGGGATGGCGGGGTGGCCACGGAGGAAGGAGGCCAAGGCAAGAGGCTGGCAGATGAGGGGGTTTTCCCTCAATGCACAAAAAGCAAATGACATACAATCAGCTAAGCTCAGCGGGGGGTTCATTTTGCACTCGAAAGAAATATGGGTACTAAGTGCGGGTCTGTGACGGCCAAGAGAGCTGATCCACTCATTTGATAATGCGCTCAGTTACACAGATGGATGAATGGCAGCTATAAACTCAGTGTTGGGCTCAGAAGTAGTTTTATAATATATAGTATGAGGCAGGACTTAGCAAAGCATCAGCATAAAAACAAACATGCACAGATCCAAGTATTCATCAGCTGGTAAGAACCAAACTTCCAGTGGCAGCACAGCCATGATTCTTTCCTAATTTAGCTTTTTTTTCCTCATAGCTGTCTTACATATTGCTATTTTCTTCTTCTCTGCTTGAGGAAACAACCTTGGAACCTTTGTTTCCTTAAAGTGTAGCCCAGATTTTATAGAAAATATTCATACTAAGTGAATCACAATGGTAATTGCAGGGCAATATCTCAGTTCAGTAAGATTGCCAAGTATAAAAAGTCTCTTGCAAAACTTTTCATAAATTCAAACTTTTTGACATTTTGAAATGAAAAGTCTGAAAGGTGCAATACATTTGTATCCAACCCCTTAGAGTATGTTGAAGAACACCACCTTGTCCTGGCATGACAGACAGAGAATGTCTACCTTTTTTTTTTTGAATGTCTGCTTTGCTAAGTAGCTCATACTTTGAGATTGGCTGGAAGGCATCTTGTGAACATCAAGTTTTTAGTTTTACCACAAATTTCTAATAAAATTTAATTGTGGCCCTTGACTGGGACCTACTAACATAAATATGCTCTGGTGTAAACCTTCCCTGTGTAGCTCAGACTGTTTAAGGTAATCCAACATGCCAGACTCAAGTCTTCTTACAGGATTGCTATCTACATGAATCCATACATCATACCACCATCTCTTCTTAGTGTAAGTAAAAAGGACTGAAACATATGTATGCAATATTTTTGGACCATTATCTGAAAAAAAAAAAAGAATATTTTTCTTCAACAACTTTTCATCACTGCTGTTTAAAATAATATCCTAAGAAGTTTGTAGAACAAATTACATGTGGTAAGAAAGTGCTAGTCTGATCATTTGACAGTAGAATGTCTTCAATGGGAATCAAGAATACCCTAAAACCACTAAAATCATAGCATTAGAAAAAGTATACCATTCAGCATTAATACACATAACACTAAAACTAACATTGGTAGAAATTTGATTCTGATAAGGGAAATACCTAAACTGCTCCCTATTTACAGAGGTTAAGAAAAAATACAATCCACTTTCAGGCAGGTGGGTTTAAAACGACGCATAACTGCTGAGGGTATTTATCGACGGAGCAGTGAAGAGGTTTCTATGTTTTCAACAGCTTAGCTTTAGATTTATTCAAGTTCAACCCTTTTAAATCAACCTTCAAGGCTGACAGAGAGAGAAAACATGGTAATGAAGATATATTTGTGTGAAACAGAATGTTACCCTTTGACACAGCCCTTTCACCCTCTGATGATGAAGAGGAGGGGTTAGCAGCGACAGTGGGAGCGATGACACATGATAATAGCAAATCCAAGACGACAGCCACATCAAATTGCCCAGGGATCAAGAATGACCTTTTGACATGTAAGTGAATCAAGCAAACCGGGCAGCCCTCTGCACGCTGTGAACTGCGTGTCTTATGAGATCCGGCTTGATTTTCAGCGGCGTTCTACTATATGCCGTCATGAGAATTGCTGAGAGCATTATCGGTCTTGAAGAGATGGGGACTAGAAGTCAAGCGTCAACGCCGATCCCTTGGTGTTCTGTAACAGCTGTGTCTGCCAGTGGAGCATGTGGTTGCCGCTATCCCATATTGCATCTCTGCGATTCAGCACCAACGGATCAGCAATCCAATTTCACACAAGTGTGCTCAGAGGGAGGTGATGCTTATGTAGGAATGAGGATCTATGCCTCAAAGACAAGAAGTTATTTAAAGAAGCTGTGGGGGAAATGGTGGACAGAAGGAAGCAGAGTTGGACTAAAGAACTTGGTTAACAAACACAGATGTGACTGAAGGAGAAACAAAAAGAGCAGAGGTTTCTTTGGCTTTGTTGCCCTCAAAGTTATTCTGCAGGGCAGCTGAATGAAATTCATTTGCCAAACATTTTAGATTCTATCACTAGTTTAGGGGACTTTTAGCCAACTTTTAATACGAATCAATCTCAGTGTTTTGGTCAGGTCTGAAATTCGACTGGATCATTGCAACACCTACATTCTTTTCTATTTTGGCCAATCTGATTTTGATTTGCAGGCCTGTGTAAGTTAATTGTCCTGCTGTTGGACTGAGAATGACTTATCACTAATGTCGTAGCATATTTCTGTCTGTTTGCTTCTTTACTTTTAGAAACTTTAAGTGTAGCGCACAACATCAAGATAGAACTGTCGCCTGACAGTCTGAAGCTATCAGTAGCCATCCGGGGTTTTATACCTGACCTGTAACCTGCACCCCTCTCTCTAGATATTTCCCATCTGACTACTGTAAATAAATGTCTCTAGCAACACAAATTAAAATATTCTAAGCACTACAAAGTCACATTTATAACACCACGTAGACAGAAACCCAAGGGTAGTTATTTTCAATGTCAGTGAGATGTTTAAGATCAGGTTAGAGGAAATGGACAAAAAAAATCTTTTTAAAAGTTACCTGACTTTTCAATGACATGTCAGCACATGTTTGTAGTTTGTCAGAGAGTCAGAGAGAACAAGACTTTCAGCAGATAAAAGAAAGGCTAACCAGAGAGGAAAAAAACACTTTGTTTTATCTTTGAGTTTTCAAACTTTGCTGGTATTTTAAAATCCAGCGTATTCTATGAGGCTTTTGGAAATATGATTGGTGCAGCACAAATAGATGTTGTTGATATAATGGCTGAGGCAATCCCACTTGCAGAAAGTCAGCAAATGAAGCGTATTTAATTATCAGTGACAGGATTCTTCCACCCTAATTTTATGCAAGAAAGATCGACTTCAGCTTAGTTTTTCCATGTGATGCTAGATAGTTTGGACTTGATTTAGTAAAATAATAATTTGACCATTTTTATACTTTTTTGTTCTTCAGCTAACGCTCTTTATTTTAAGCATTGTAGAGGATTTATCTTCCTTCATTTTTACTTTAAAAGCGGAAATAATTAAAGAGTCGAAACGTTTCATCTTAACAGCAGCGACGGCAACCGCAGAGGATAAAAAAAGATGGAGAATCTGACATGACGATCAGAGATCTTTGCAAAGACAAGTCAGCTCTTTCATGTCCATACAGTCAGTTTCTGCACATTTAAAGATCAGCAGAACAATAGTCCCTGAGTGCCACTAGGAGAGCAGAGCAGTGTTGGATGACGACATCTTCACAGTACTTTCATTACAACACCCTGATATTGCACAGTCATTGGGACAGAAATGGAAAAAGGGGACACGCATCTCATCTTTCACACAACAAAGAGAGCTCTGAATGTGATACCCAATGACTGCTTATTAGATTGGGCTATAAGGCTGCCTGTTTGGAGCCAGACCCATAAAACAGCTGAAGTGTTAAGGTACCAGTCTGCTCTCACCAACTCGGACTGAAATACTGCAGATATAAGGAGAGTCAAAAATCTACAGGAACAGTCATGTCTTTCCTATCCGTAGCCAATATGTGTAAAGTTTTCATTAGATATATTCAATATTCAGAAACGTAATTTGTAAAAATCTTTTTTTTTTTTTCTAAACACGTTTTACATTACATCATGTAATCAAGCAGGGATGTCAGAAGACCTAACCAGACTTGTGGGCTGAAAACGAAAGTTAGTTGGGTGGATAAATGTCAGAGTCTATTGCTAGTCAGGTCGTATGTCATCGCTACAGCACGGAAGAGATACAAAAGAACCAATGACAGGACTCAAATTGTTTGAGTACTCAAGAACACCCTGTCGTAAGACTGACAAGACAGGCAGAGATAACGCTTGCCTTTAACTTTCTCTTTGAACTTTGCCTTTTTTTTCTCCCCCATTCTGCCATTCGGTTTTAGCCATTTTGTCAATTTGTGCTATTTTCTATTAAATCAAATAACCCCTCGATCAATATTTTCTTTTGACAGAAAAAGATGACAATGTTCCGATTGCCAGCTAAGATTTCTGATATACTTGTCATGACTCTTTTTTTCACCATCCATTTGATTTTCAGATGCAGAAGGATAATAATAATAAAAAAAAAGGTCTGAGAGTTTCTTTAACAATGCCATTTTCTGACAGTTTGACAGTAAACCGTCTTTAAAAGCAAGGTGTCTGTCTTGCCGTCTCTGCATCTTTGTCCTTTATTAGCAATCTCAGCAGCTTATAGTCCAACACTTTAATTCTACTTTTGCGGTCCTGAGGTAGTCACACTTCAGTGTCATTGCTTCAGGTCAAACGAAAGCTGCTTTAAACAAAAATCCCGGCTTGTCTTCTTTATGACCTACAACTTATTTGTTTCAAATCAAAAGAAAAACCAAAACGGGCAGGGACAATCGTCACATTGCTCAAAGAAAAACACACAAAAATGTTCTCGTTAGAAATTAAGTTTTCAGACAATAAAAGAAAAAACATAAATAAATCAGCAGAACTCTGAAAAATCCTTCATAGCCAGGAGCTTACAATTTTTCCTACAAGAAACACAAATGTTAAATTATGCCCCCTTTATTATTACTCCCCAGAATAAAATCTATTGTATATAAATAATTGCCTTCAGAATATGCCTAATAAGCAAAAAAGCCTACATAAACAAAACACAGTGTGCCAGAAAACTAACTAAACATTTCCTAAAGGTTAAACAAAGTGGTGGCAGAGTCATGCCGAGGCACTTTTTTTTCAGCAGGTAAAAGGAAGCTGGCCAGAACTGATTGTGCCAGTGCTGGGCTGAAGTTGAAAATTGATGTAACAGATTCTGTCTGTATAACGAGATAGAAGACATGGACAAAGTTAATCAGTATAGATGTCCACATAGACACACATGACATAAAACTTGTACTTTAAAGCAATGCCCAGAAAATGGAAGACAATCAACCTCAAACGATGTACAATGACCCCCTTTTATTTTTTTTTAAAATGCATTTAATTTATTGTTTACAACATAAAAATATTTGTTTTTCATAATAAATATTGACATTTTTATGGCCAATGAGTACTTCAATTTTGCTATGTGTGGCAAAAGGTTTAGGTGCCATTATAGACTAAGGGGCCTAAAAATAAAAGGAGACAACTTTTAAAAGTTTTATTTGAAAATTTAACAAATGGAAGCAATGTAATATTTCCCTTCCATTTCATAATTGTCCTCTACTTTCTGTCGGTGTATCATTTTCAACAAGAGACACTGAGACATGTGGTTGTAATGTCATTGTAAAGGTTCATTGTGTATCAATACTTTGCATATTTCTACACAGAAATGAGGCAAATTACGTATTCCTCTATAGGCAGCCTGTCATGCTAATTCAGCCAGAAATTAAAGCCTGGTTTTCTTAGTTTCTAGCTCTCTTGTTACTCTTTGGGGGTTACTTTTTCTCAGTTTAGTTTAATCACACCATGTCTAATACTAGAAAGCCGAGTTCCATGTACCCACTGATAGCCATCTTCATCAAAACTGGCATTTACACTGGACGGGTGGAGCAGAAAAAGCTGACGGGTTCATCTCGGCTCGTTGTCAACAAGCTGACTTTCAGCGTTAAAATGCACTCTGACATATGCATCACTTAACCACTTTAGTGGTGGAAAAAATGCAGTAGACCTCTTGCTCTGCATATTTAAACCTGTTCAACCAGTGAAATAATGGAACTCTTAACTCACCTACAAAAAGCCTGCAGGTTTAACATAATGCCTTTTGAATAATAATTGACAGGCTTCTCCCGAGGCAGACTGGTTTATTTGCTACGATTTTCCTTTTTGAAGGCTGGATCTTGTGGCATTTTCATAGTAAAAGAAAATAAAACATCACGACTACCTATTGACAATGTATAGATGATAGTAAAAGACACCTAGGCGGTTTTCTTTGCTTTTCTGATAACAAAGCAGCTTTCTTTTCAGACCCTATAGTGAGTGTACCTGCCTTGAAACTGTGAAGTTTCACCTTATCGTGACGATGGAGTTCTACTCCTGCGTTTTCTTTCCTATCTGGAGTCAATTCAAAAACAACTCTCCCCTGCCACCGCACTCTGCTCCCGTCCCCCCTACCCCCACTTCTCCCAGTTCTGACTCTCATCAAGCTTTCTCTGTGTGCGCCTTTTCAAACTTTAATCTTTTCATATTCAACACATTTGACAGTAACTCATCACAAGGTTATCCCACTTTTCAAAAGACATTTCCCCTTTTAGCCTCAACCCCTGCAGAGATTCAATAATTTCAAAATCTTCGAGTCTATTCATTACAAGGCTTCTCAACCAAAGACTGACATGCATATAAAGAAGAGTTTCTTTTTTCTCTCCATACAGATATGAAGACCCGGCTATACGAAAAATGCATAAAAATCAAAACTATGTCAGTGTTGCAGCAACACAAGGGTAATCAACTATGATAAAATGCTAGTTGAAATGGTCTGATTGCAGACGTGTTAGTTTCATAAAAAGCACAACTTTCGAATGTGTTCACCTCGTCATCCAGATACCAGGAAAATAGCACAAACCAGTACACAGGTGAAAAACAAAAAAAAAAAAAAAGAAAAGAAAAAAATCACTCAGAGGAGACATGCCTGAGGTTTTTCTTTTTTTTGACTTTGTCACAGTGGGGAGCTGACACCTGCTGTTCAGCGTTGTGTTGTCACAGCATGGGGGGGCTGCTTCAGTCCACTGGCTAACTAACCTGGCTGAAATCAGTGACCAACAGGTCTAATTCACAACAAGTGTGATTTTATTTCATGAAAGGCTACACTGATCACTGTCAATTTCTTTTGAGTAACTTTGAACAAAAATATTTTCTGTGTGGAATAATCCCGACTGAGTAGCCAAAGTGAGGGATGCTAAGCTGCATGTTTTGGCATGTGTTCTGCAGAACGTACCACTTCATTCTGTCTTGCTCAGGAAAACATATGTAATGGACTTCCAACAACAGGAATTTCATTGAATTTCATTAATATTGAAAAGTTATTTGAATTAACATTCAAATACATATGCAGCAGAAATAAGGTTAATGTTCAAGGACGTGATCATTCTCAAGCAGCAAAAATTATCTAACAGTAGTGTTGGGAGCACAGCAAAGTCAACATAAACAGTTTTAGTTAGATTGTATTTTAATACAAAAGCAGAATATGAAGGATTATGTGAATGCTTTTTTTGTCCAACAGTATCATACCTAGATATTAACTATGGCTCTTTTGTAGATTTATCAATGCATAAATTACTCACAAAAAAATTATGTTCCACAGTAGTCTATTGGGCTAAAATGATTCAAAAATCAGGTCATACTGGAGTAGCAGAATGCAATTCATACCACAATAAAGGACTGAAGTAAATATTCTTGAGTTTAAGCTAAATAAAAAAAAACAAAAAAAAAAACAGCCAAAGGTATGGGATAGCTTCTAAGTCCAAGTATGTGTGGCAATGTGTATACATTCAAAGTAGCTCATTGAATATCAGTAGCCAGACTGACCAATGGCAAATTTACTGGCCTTTAAGCTGATACAGAGAATCATCCAATGGAAGTTTTTTTTTTCTTGTAAAGGGGTGACGACGTGTGCGTCACCCCTTGTGCGATTCAAATACTAATTAGATCCTTTGCCGTGCAAGTGCTCAACAAAAGAGGTATTTAAAAGAGGTTCAGAATTTAAAATATTTTGACTGATCAACCCAAACTGAATCCCTTAAAATTGAATAAATGCTTATTAAAACCACAGATTAAAATTTGTGAATCCTTGATTCCATTTGTGGGTAATAGTACGAAGCATGTATTGTTTTTTTCCCCACACATATCTCAGTTTTTGCCGTTTTTGTTTAAAAGACATGATAATGTGGGATCTGTTGTGAGTTGCTTACTTACTTGAGTTTAGGGTTGACAAATGTGAAGCTATTTGATATTATTCTATTGATTTACCACCAAGCAGAAACTTTTTAACAAGAGTAATGGCAAATACAAACAGGACCTGTGAACCAAACTACCACTGACATGGAGAAACAACATAAGCCTACAAGTCAAAATCTATCAATGTTCATAAATCAATAAATGCTCTCAGTATTTACCATGGTTCTGGCATTTGTGATAAATAAGGATTGATAAAGATAAATAAAAATCACAGCGCTGGTGTTATTAAACATCAAGCAAGGACGGATTTGAAACTTTAATATCAGGGGATTAGCTCTGCAAGAAAATCCAGCTTCAAGCCGAATGTCCATGGGAAGATGCTTCCCGAGTAATATGTTAGTAGATAAATAATTTCAGCTTTAGCTCATGCATAAATCCAAGAAAATCCTGTCTACCACTCAATAACAGGGTATAATATAGAGCAAACATTTAACCATAGACTTAAAAGCATGGATTTTCCACAAGACCTTCAGAGGAGAGCATATCTTTGAAAAGTCTAACACTGAATGCAGTTTTGCTTTACAGGTGTGCAACTCCAGTCGGTCTTTAATGCTACACTCAGAAAAAAATATCAATTAAGACGAGGGAGGGCAACACACTCAATGTCTTTAAATTAACATGTAGTCCAGCCTTTGCTTTTTTTTTTTTTTTTTTAAGGCATCAGCATTGAAAACTGACGGATGTCCTACTCTTGAGGCTTTAATAAAAATACAAAAAGGAATAAAAAATTATTTCTAAGGATAAGTCAGAGTGAGCAGCAACATAGAAAATCATGGGGGACATAGTTATTTGAAAAGTACAGTGGCAGTGCAATCCCACGATGTCTGCTGGCTTTCAGTAGTTCAGTCTTCTAACACGTTGTAGCTTCATGGACGAACTGAAAGGATTTTTTTTTTTTTTTTTTTTTTGCTCAGTCGCCGAATGAACCAGGGGAAAAATAATGACATGCATGTACAAGCACAAGCACAATTATTTTGTGACCAAATGTCCTTATCACATGTGCAAAATACAAAACCTGGCTTCCATTTATTTGTAAACTGTAGCAACCAGAGATATTAGTTTTACGATGGAATATTGTTGTTTTTTTTTTCATGCTATTCTTGTACCAACTCATCAAAACTGAAGATGTACAGAGAAATAGATGGATTCACATCACTTCCTTTTCTCTCAAAATAGTCACAGTGCCTTTTTGGAGGAAAGTAGATGCAGTGGTATGAATCAGAGTCAACGCGACTTCTGGGTTGTTTGGTGCCAGAGAAGCTCAAAAGAAGCAAATAGATATGTTTTATAAGTTTAAACAGCCAGACAAGACAATTACAGGTTGCTTCTGGTTTCTGATTGGAAACATTGTACAAAAAAAAAAAAAAAAAAAAACTGTAAAGGGACCACAGTGTCATATCAACGTGCCTGGCTCCACTGAAGTGGTGAATCACAAGCCTAGTATAAGGACAGAGCTGTCATGTCTGGAGATATGAAACAATTTTATTGCAATCTAAGGAATCCACTATCACATAATATTCTAAATCAGTTCCATAAAACCCTTATTTTGTTATATATGTATTATAAACTACAAATATCTTCCTATAAATTAAGAACTGTTTGTGAAGGTATGCTAAATAATAGCACTAATTGTGCCAATCAGTAAAGCGATGCTGAAGACTGTGTGCGATGCTTATTGACTAATCATCTCATCTTTAATTTGAAATAAACGCTAAATCCTGTTTAACTGAAGAGCTGTGTAATCCCGACTGCTCTCTCAAACAGTGTGACATTGTGTCTAATAAAAAAAATAATTGTGATCAGTCACAGAGAGGCTTTCTAAGTCTTCTGTATAGTTTACATAAGAGAATGATTCAATAATCCAACAGCAATTAATCAGAGCTTTTCCTCTCAGATATTAAGCTGAATACAGCTGTTTTTAAACAAACTAGTACAAAAAACATTGTAGTGCACATTCCAATTTAAGTATGGTAAATAAGTTTTCAATAAACTGTTTTGTGGAGGAGCAAATAGGAAACATGCTGTGATTTTTTTCAGAAAAGTACTTTAACCTGGAGGTTTTTACTCTGTAGACTGTTAGCAAGACAGCAAGACAGGCAGTTTGTGAGAATTAATTCTTTTTTTCTGAGAATAAATACATCGCTGTTAAGATAGCTCAATTTTCTATTTATTCACAAGACATTCCGTTTCTGTTATTTGTAAATCTTAAAGAGAAATTGGAATCAGTTTAAATCTGGATCTTCAAACATTTAAGCAAGTGCATCAAGGCAAACAAGAGTATATGTCGAGTGCTCTGACACCTGAAATGAGAAAGAACATTTGCATTCTATACGAAGTTGATAAAATTGCAAATTTATTCAGAGCTGTGCATTAACCCAGTGCTTATATAAAGACAGCTCACATGGAAATGTTGGCCTGAACAATCAAAAGCTATCTCAGTTTACCTCATAAAGTCATGAAATGCAATTGTCACTTCATTTCAAGTCAATTTAAAAAGTCATGTGTGATCAAGATATTTCGCTACCTCTCACCTGGAGGAACAGTCGAACTCGCAAATACAAACTAGAGTCTAATGGCATCTACAGGCCCTGGTCGGTGTAGGGCATAAATGTTTCTCTTCTCATTACCGCCCATTTAATGTAGTATATGCAGGGTCTATGAGTCCCTGACAAGAGGACAGAAAAACATAAAATATAACAAAATAATTAATCGTCTGGCAGACAAAGTGTAACTCTGAATTAACTGTAGTTCACTGTTCCACTTGGTCAGTTTTACATCCCCATGGACGATGTAGCCAGATGGCACTTTCTGACTGTCAGCATTTGTCCCACACATTTATGCACGGCTACAAATGCGTGCCTACACGCACATTCAGAGTGCCACTACCCCAACCGCACACACATTTAGCTGATCATTAAATGTGACATGTTATTTAAAAAAAAAAAAAAAAAAAAAGAGAGAGAGAGAGAGATCACTAAGACACGCTGTAAAGCTAAAACAAAACCAATTCTACCCCAGAGGACGGTAGAGTGCATGCACAGCTATCTGTTTCAGACACTTTGGTACATGTCTGGCTATTGGACACCTTCTCCATTTGGGCTGGTGTGTTTATGAGGCGAGTCCCCAAACAACAGAAATCAATATGTTCTGTCAGCTTTTTATCGTGGCCATGGATAGAACAGAGACACGGGGACCACGGAGGGAGCTGCATCGCTCCGTCGTACTTCTTTTGACCACCCACAGATTTGATCACATGTGGCATAAAGGCAGCCTTTGAGTAAGAGGCAGCACAATGTTATCGCAGACAGACAAGAGTATGTCTGAGTTGTTAGTTGGATCTATAGGCAACTCTAGGTTTTACAGTCTGCAACATACAAGTGCTGGAGTTCACATTTCATCACATTGCAAACAATAACGTCAATGTATTTTATTGAGGTTTTAGCTGAGGAAATCTTCTTCAAGGATTGCCCAATATTTAGCTCTATCCATCTTCACATCATCGGACTCTGGCCAAGCCTTGCCTTACCAAAGAAAAACAGTTTCCCCAGCAGTGTGATCATACACCGGTATGTTTTAGGGGAATGTTTTAGAACGATGTTCTGATCTGACTGAGCAAATTCAAGATATTTGCCGTGTCCCCCAACATGGCTCGTGGCAAACTGCTCTTTCAATAAGGGTTTGTTCTTCCCATGCTTCCATAAAAGCTAGATTTGTGGCGAGAACATCAAAGCTGTTGTTTCAGGAAGTTTCCCCACCTGTAATATGTTACTATGGGAAGCTTTTCAATGTTTTTTTTTTAGTTTTCTTCTACACCATAATACCAACTGCAGGGTTCAGTAGTTTTTATTTTTCTAAAGGGAATACTTGCTTAGAACTTTCACAACAAAATATTAAAACTACCAGTAATATTTTCTAGATTATTATTATTATTGTTTTACATAGTTTTGTGTCCATTATCTTTTTGCAACTGTTTCTATGCATGTGAGGCCCTTCCTATTCACATGAATGGTGTTTTGAATGCAAAATCATTTACATAAGTAAAGAATACATGCCAAATAAATTACATATTATGGGGGAATTTTAGTGTAAATATGTCATGTATAGTTTGCTACAGTAATTGCAAAACATCTTAATCACTTAAAAATCGAAAATCCGTGGTTCTTTAAAAAAAAGAAGACAAAATGTTAACTTTTAAGATGTCCACTTTCAAAATGCTGACACATTCCCAAATCTCACATTGTTATTTAGCTGGACTGAGAGCAAAAATGTCTCTGGATTGTCTTGGTTGCTGAATCCTGTTTTACGTAAGTAGCTATACCTTGGGTAGCTTTGTAGCTGTGCTCAAGCTCAGACTTTTAGACGATTAAGTGATTGAGGTAGGTGATTTATGTGGAAGATTTTATTTAGGATTAAGGGGTTTTAATGCATGGCATAGTTTACCTTTTTATTTGTTAAAAAAAAAAAAAAAACATTTGAGTTTGCTTCCAGTTCAGTTGCACTGTAAATAGCACACACAGCCTCAAACAAAGCTCTGTTATCCTAAATTAAGGGTGACATCTTGAGAAAAAAAATCTATACATCTGCGGTCCAGACAACCCGCATTCCTACATACATTGTAGGATTTTTTTTAATGTGTGAACATCTGTGCAAGGCAAAGCACCTAATTGCACTGGCATTCATTGAATGATAACAATAGACATGATGGGAGTTGGAGAAACCTCCTCTGAATGCAAGCAATTATTCAGCAAAAAAAAAAAAAAAAGGTGGCTATGTGGTGCCAGAGCAGATTTACTGTTTCTGTGGTCAGTACATTCAGCGTGGAATCTAATGATGAGCTCTTGGGGGGGTAAATTACCACTGCATTGTTTACCTCTGCTCTTACAAATGCATACCCCTCTGAGAGCAGGAAAACAAAAAGGTGTGGAAGAAGAAGTAGGTTTATTTAAAGTAAAAGATTTTCTGGTGTAGAGCAGCACTGAAAGTAAGTAGATGACTATTCATTAGCTAGAGGCTAGGAGAGAAAACGGGGGAAAATGGTGTTCTTCACCATTTCTTGGTGAAGAACTTTCTTCCTTTACATGATGCTGACAACGAGCTCACCAGCAAATCCCAGGATGCAATGAGTATCGTTTTTTGAGTATCTGTTTGGTCTAGACATCACATTCCTGAATAAGGAACATAAAATCGGGGGTTGTATCAAATCATTTGGTAACCATACTGATCTGATGATCTATTATAAAGAGATTTAAAAACAAGCTGATTTTTTTATTTTAAATAGGGGTATGTAATTTTGACTCTGCCTGCTAAAACAGAGAGCTGGACATTGAACAGTGTTATTGTACTCATTTGCCATTTTGTATATTTGCAGTTTTTTGTCATTTCACACCAGACTGATCCAGGGGAAAAGCAGAAGCCTGTTACATAACATTTACTTAAGCCAACTCTGGGAAAGTCACTTTGCCAATCCTTTGCCTTTGGATTGGCAGAGGAGTAATTTGACCCAGAGACAATTTTTATAGCAGCAAGTAAGGTTGCTCCTCTTCACTCTTTTGTGCTTTGAACCTTTGTTTTTGAATATGTCTGATTTAGGAATGTTTTCAGACTGTGGGAGATCTCAGCATCACAGTAAAGGTCTAACTTCTCCAGGGAATACAGAATACAGGAATACAGAAACTGTTGTCTAGTAATGATAAGCTCACTTGGCAGCCTAACCGTTACAAAAGATGCTACAGGAGGTTTAAAATATCAACTCTGAATTCTTTTGTCTGTGTTTTAGTAGTAACTTGATCTACATTTACACCACACCTCCACTTATGTGATGTCAGCTCAGCTCATAATATTGTTAAATCCATTATATTGATTACTGAATTAGCATAAAATCGCTGTTTATGACAGGCTAGACAGTAGGGGTGCATTGCAGTGACAATACCGTATATGAATAACACACATTTTCATTATCCTTTTCTTTCATGACCTTGATCAAAATGAACTCCCACCTTCATCCCCAAAACTTTTAATCACTTCAAACATTCATCAAGTGTGGGCATCTGGGACAGTTAAAGTCTATTACGCAGGACTTTTAAAGTTTCTCTTATATAATGTTGCATCCAAGAAGTATTTTGTATTTAGTTTTTCAAAACAAAACAAACAAAAAAAAAAACAGCAAAATATCAGCAGCTTGAATCAACCAGGGATCAAAAATCAGTCACCTGAAATATGTGGTTGGTGCACCTCTAGTACACACCCTCATATAAATTGCTTTACAATCTAATTTTGGCCCAAACATCATGATCATAAGGTGTTTAGATGCAAGACATTTTCAAAACCGCTTCAAATTAGGTCTCCTACAATTATTTAGTTCCCCTCTAACCATCGCTTGCGACAGCAGCATCCATCTGAGCAACTGTCAGGGGTCATTTACATAATGAAAGAGGAGAATTACTAAGGAGGCAAAAGCAGGACGAGCCTGCCATTTGGCAGAGAAAGGAAATGAAGATGGAAGGAAAATGGTTTGGCAAGAATGAGGCAGACAGTGAGAGTGCGGAGAGAGCAGCAAAGCTGGAGAGAGGGATAAAGGTGGAGAGTGGAGGAGGCAGCAGAGAGAGAAAAAAAGGGGGGGATAGAGGGGCCTGAAGAGGTGAGTTCAGATGAACCATGAAGACAGACGTGGTGGTGCTGCAATATTTGGAGGATGTGCGAAGGGAAAAGTGGAAGACAGAGGAAAAGAGGGAAGGCCTAAAAGCTGGGAGTGAGTTGGATGTTATGTCTGGTTGGGGCATCGTGATAAACTTAAAAAGTTGATACAGTAAAGGAGTAAACTTGACATGTCTGACAAGGGAAGGAGAAGGAAAAAGCAAGCACCATCTTACCTTGGCCGACACTGGAGCCACTGATCCTACCGCCGTGATGCCTCGCTTGACCACTAGGTCACAGCTCGATGTTGTCACGGCAACTGTAACAGGAGTGGGGAGGAGAGAAGGGATGACCGGGAGGGGAAGCAGCCCCGGACGGTTGTTGCCATTGACAACGGCAGAGGCACAGCTATGGTTGGCTCCTCCGTTGTGAAGGCCGGAGGGACGGATGTCTCTCCGATCCCAGGGTCCCCGGTAGTCCCTCTCAAAGCGGTGGTGGTGACGTGACATCACTTCCTCTCAGCGGGAAGAACGGGGGCAGGCCTACATGAAATGAAAAGCAGAAGGTCAGGATGACATTCTCTTCTATAATGGGAGGTGGAAACAGGAATAACTCACAAAAGAACATTTAAAAAAAAAAGAAAAAAGAAGGAGGTACAAAGAGGAAAAATAACGAGTAAGACATCAGGTGGAACAGAGAAAGGACACAGTGACATGACAGAGTAAAAGCTCACACAGCATCTGCCTGCATGCTACCCGACACTGTGGATCATTTAACGCTTCTAATTCTTGTTCTCCTGGTCATTAATGAAGGCTGCAGCAACATGGAGGGAGATAAGCACTGCTGAGCCACATCATCCACGCTTTACGCCACGAGGAGCAAAGCTGTTACACGGGAAATCTAGGCTCAACGGCGAGAGGTTAAAACAACACGACTGGGGAAGACGTAAACAGGTACACACATTTTATCCTCGGGCCAGCACAGCAGTAACATGACCTCGCGGTCAAAACTCTTTCATCTGAATAGATAAATACCCATGCAATTACAGCTCATCTCCTACATCTAATGGCTGGTTAATTCAATCACACTGCCCTTCAAGTGCATTTCAGGGGTCTCCCCTTTTCATGCGCAACAGGCTGTGAAAGGCTGAGAGGCGACAGCGAGCCAGAATTACATCGGCATGGAGTTGGGCGTTATTGTACAGCATTTGCGGAGCACAACTCTTATATCGTAAATCAAAGACGATATAAGGAGTGGAATCTATCACGGAGGGGGGTTTGAAGTACATTGTGCTCAATCTCACCAAAGGCCCGTTATGCTCACAGGGCCCCCTGATAACGGATGAAATAAATAAATAAATAGCCTCAAAGAACGTTTAGCAAGTCTCATGCAAAATCCCCTGGTCTGTGAGGGGAGAATGACAGCGGATGATAAGTCTTTATTCTGCACGCTGGGGTCTGTCACGCTGTTTCTTTGCCTCTCAGTGGAGAGAACGCCTTCAAATGGCAGCTGCTGTGCGCACATGCGTGTTTGTGTGCTTGCGTGTGGGAGTGCGGGTTCAAAAGCAGAATACACCAAATATGAATGAAAGTACATGAACAACAACAAAAAGACAACATTTTGGAGTAAACATCAGAAAACATTTTTAATAGTTTGACGTCATCTTACAGCATGCAGAAAACAAAAGTTTCTTTACAAAAACTTTCTGTGTGGGTGATGCTCTCCTCAGCTTTATGGTTCTTGACATTAATGGAGCCATGTTAGATTTGGTGACTACAACACTATGTCACAGGGAGCTATGGGAAAGACTCTCACGCTTTCTCCAGTAACCTCTCCTCCTCCATAGCATCCCCTTTTAACAACCTAAAATTTCCTAGCATACTAACCTTGCAGAATCTTGCAAAATACGTGCAGAGAAAGTAACAAGGTAACAGTGGTAGAATTGGTGCCACGTAGTATTGCCTTTTCTCCTGAGCTCTTCAATGCAGCAGTGATATAAAAACGTAGTCAGAAATTCTAATGAAAGGAGAAATTTCTGAAAGGTAAAAAAAAAAAAAAAAAAAAAAGAGCTTTCTTTCTTAAAAAACAAGAAAGGTTTAGAGCATGTTTATCTTTTATTTTTTTTACAGTATACTCCATCACTAAATTTAACTAAACAATTCCTCCATTTTGCTCTGCCATCACAAATGCTGATTTACTGAGAAACTGACAAGTGTTTTGTCTTCTGTAAAAGTCTAAGCACATGAAAGCATGGGAGAACAAATCAATACAGCTGATTATGCAGGAAAAGAAATTCAGCCAGGTTTGCATGTTCCATCTCTGGGGAGTTTGATGGTGAAGCTCCAAATACAGCAACGACTCACATAATGTGGTAAAGAAACAAAGACTTTATATGCCTTTGCGGTTTGAGAAAAAGGAACTAAAATGTTTATGCATAGTAACCCAAGTACAATCGTGTCTCATTTCTCTAACGAATGTAAGAAAAATACATTTTCTGATGGGTGTCATGAAATTTCAATAACCAAAAATATAATAATTTACAGTGAATATCAAAGTAGTCTAGTTGTATTATGGAATATAATAGAAGACGGTTAATTTCACAAAAATTTTCAGGAGGTAATGCATTGAAAAAATGTTCTTACCTCTTCAACTCTGCAGCACACTTCTGTGTACTCAAGTAGGATTTTATGAAATAGACCAAAACACAGATGTGTATAATGCAAAGCGGAAGAAGCAATTTTTAAAAGCTTCTTTGCTAATAAAAATATCAGTCCTTTTTAATCTATTACCTATGATTGCATCTGTTCAATAACATTTTAACTGGCAAGAAAATGTTAATTTCAAGCCAATAGTTTTAGATCAAACCACCATCAAAACACTTTAAATGGGTTTTTAAGGGAAAACCCAACAACTGAAAAATTAGGTAGCCTTTCATTGACTGTGCTTGGAGCAAATAAACGAGGCTGCACAGTGTTGACAGGTGTTGTTGGCTCCGTCAATGGCATGCAAAGCTGTGAAAAAATAGATGGCACACTTGTTGCTAACTGAAAATAAAACCTCCAAAGAAATGCAACTGAAACTGTCAAGCAGCTATATGCAATGACATTCTGTAATGACTTTCACGTCTGCATGTTTGTCCTTCCCTAGAGGTTGACAGAGGTGATCAGTCCACTTAAACAACACTTTCACATGTTCAGTAAGACTTTTGACTCAAAATTTATATAAACATTTTAGTAGCCTCTTGGTTGGACCAACACAACAATTTGTCAAACATGCTGTTATGTCATCCAACAAATATTTGTGTCAACAACACAACATTTAGGCTTTAGTGTTCTATTAATATTAAGAAAATAGAATTGCAACAAGTTACTTATTAATACCCCAATAAATTAAAAAATGGTTCTCTGCTAGATGTAGTTTTGGTGCAAAAACACCTGTCAAGACAATTCCCTGGGTTAGGAGTAGTTTTTAAGTTAGAATGACTGAAAGGCCTGGAGAACGTCTGCAGCAACAAAAATATATATTTTTCTGAAAATGGCCAAGTATAGGGACTGGACTAAAAAAAAAAAAAAAAAAGAAACCAGCAGTGCTCAAGAGTAAATAAGACTAACAAATTCAGGATCCCTCAAAGCAAATAGTCACTTACTGAAATATTCCATGAAAAAGAAGAAAACATATATGCCTACACCAGTTTATTTTATAGACCTTTAAAGGTTAGATGGCAATCAAGTGCAGCTAAACAAATAGACCTGAGCAATTGTGGGAACTTCAGTGAAAGCTGGCATTTTGGCAGACAGATGACCTGGAGGATTCAGGGACATTAAACATATTGTTTCACAAGTTCTTTCTATATTCAAATACACAATATTTCTTACTCAAGTTAATTCTGATGCACAGGGGACTATCCACAGAATGCGCAACACAACCTTGTGAATTATAGAACTTCAACTGAATATATTCATAGTCTGCATAAGATCAAAAAAAGAAATTAGAGTATGGAATAACATTTGTATTACTTGAAAGTGAGCTTACATAAGGTATTTATTATGATGGCAAAATATGAAGGCAAGTGACTTAAGCTTAATGCCCTAAAACGTTATTACCATTCTTGTGAAGAAAGAAAATTGCTTTTGAATTGTTGTGTTCAACAGAATGAGTAAGCTAATGATTACTGTCCAGCAAAACTCTGCTTTGTAGAAAAGGAATGAGTAGCAGAGCGATAGAGAAAACACAAAAGATTTTGAAGCACTGTGGTAACACTGCAACTGGCTAGCTATATACCCAGATAACTGGGTATCTGTCATAACTTCAGTTGATTAAATTTATGAAGCTTTAATCAACTGAATAAAGCTTCATTCTTTTCGACAAAAAGACTTTTTGCCTTATTGGCATCAGGATTGCATTAGGTTTGGATGAGCATAAAAAAAACCAACCTGGTTATATGTTTATTAAAAGAGCCTTTAATCTGTGAAATCTAAATCCAAGTAAAAAACAAAAATCTTAGTATTGACCAAATATTGCTAAAATCATTTGTCCGTCTGAAGCATGCTTTGCCATTTAATTAAAGGGCCAGCAAATTTCACCAATAGAAGCATAATGAATGCAATGAGCTAGATGTCACAGCACATCAGATGTATTTTAACAATGTTAATTGGTTTGATTCAAGTGCCTTCCATGACATGTGATCCACCTTTTTTTGAGCAAGGGCAGCTCTCACATTACCATTCCCTGCATTCTCCCAATCACTAACCCAAGCGACACTTTTAGAATCTTGGCTCTACATTTCAATGTGAGCGAAATCCTGAAAGTGAATTCCTGTCATCCTTGCACTAGGCACGGAAGTATGTACTGGGTAACAGGAGGTTGGCAACTGATCTCTGCAGAGCAAGTGTCACCGATACAAATCCCACCGCACTTATGGTCCTTGGTGAACAAGAGGATTTAAGCTACTAATTACAAAGACTTAAATTCCTTTCTCAGCTCACTTTATGCACCTCCTTTACAGCCTGCGCACACACGTACATGTCAGTGCACGAGAGCTCACTTTGAGGCTGAGTGTGTGGTTATGTATGAGAGGCGATAAAAAGAAATGTCATGCGCAGAGATGTGTGTGGAAAGCAACACCTAACACACCTGTGGACTCTGCCATACTAGATAAACACTGAAATACTTCCCATTTCTAGTGACACTCTGCTCTGCACCGCACCGCTGCAGGGAGACGATGCCGATGAGGATTTGCCCATTTTCGTTCACATTCAATAAAGTCAGTGTCAGCTCCTGGACAAAGCATTGGTCTTTAGGATCAGACGAGACACATTTTGCTGTAAGTTACTTACAGAGTCTATTAAATCTTGATAGATTAAAGAACAAAACAAAAAAAAATCTGTTTTACCCTACAGCAATGAATAAGATTCCTCAGCAGACCTGTCGACATGTTAATTATCGTACCTGGAGGGGTTTCTCCTGCAAAACGTTCTTTTCTGACTAACTCCCATTTAGATGGAGGTTGATGAATGTGACTGTCTCTTGGAGTGATAGGGAACTAAACTAATGATTATAATGACTAATGCTCACACAGAACAAATAAAATAAAGGCTCAGACTTTCCAACATGAGCAAAGTTGTTGAGAAAGAAAAGAAGAAATAGTCTGTCAGCAATCAAACCTAATGAGCTGGCAGACTGGCATCTCCATTGTGTTGTCAGTTACACCATGAGCCATGGAGGAGACAAAAATTCATGCTTGCTGGGATGTTTTCAATCGAAAGTTTAGAAAACTGTTGTACACCTGCACCAAGTCTGCTGATGCATCATAATGCAAATGACACCCCGCTCACAATCCTTCTAAAGCACATGGTGTGGATGCAGGGAAGAAGTGAGAGCTTGTGGGTGATTTTCTGTGTGGGCATACACCAGAGTCTGCATGAGTGCAAATCCAATTATGGCTGACATCACTCTGACCTTAGTGCCATTGCCATGGAGATGCCCTGTGTATCTCTGAGTGCACTGTAGCTCCATGCAGCGCACATCAGGAGTCCTCCACCACTGCCTCAGATTGGCAAAAAAGAAAGATATTGTTGCTAGAAAGTCATAAGACGTCCTATTTGCAGTTTGCCAGAAGCTGTGCAGGGGGCACAGAAAACGTGTGAAGAAGGTGCTCTGGTCGGATGAGATCTAAAATAAACTTTCTGACCACCATGCAAAAGGCCCTGTGGTAGGGTATTAAAGCTTCCCTTTACAGCAGCAACAGAGAATGGCAGAGTTAAAGGTAATCATGAAAGTAAACCGTTAAGAAGTAAAAGACTAAAGACTGGGATGAAGGTACACACTGCAGTAGAGCAAAGATCCCAGGCTTACAGACAGAGACATAACAGAATGGTTTAGATCAAAAGACATATTCATTTTAGAAGAGGCAATTCAAAGTCAACACCTAAATCATGTCTAGAGTGTTTCCTCGTAGTCGTAGATTGAGTTTTATTAGGGACCAAAACTAACATCTGTTACATTTCCAGCTGGTGCGGTTTGCTTCCACATCACACTGTGTCAAACGAACCAAACCCTTTGAGCAATCTGTATACCCCCTGGCCTGTGGTGGTGCTACACCTACAACTACTGAAGGAAACAACGCAAAAAAATTTCTGAAGAAGACACAGAGACACAGAGTAAAGAAGGAAGACACTTCCTTCTTTACGAAATATAAGCAAACATAGAGTGGAGTCAGATTATGGCAGATGTAGGATTTTCTCTGTTGTCAATTGTGCCAAACCTTCTTCAACAATAGGTTCTGCTAGCACTAAACACACTTGATTGTTTTGGTTCCCCGATCTATAGTCCTCTTCCTACTTTTGGAGAAGTCTCCGGTCTGGTTGGCATTTTCATATGCATTCAAACCGCGCCAGAATTCACTTAAACCAAACAAAGAACTAGGTTTTTAGGCAGACCAGAGTTCAATTTTATAGTCCGCATCAGTTTTTAGTTACACATTCACATCTCCCCAAACAAAAACTTTCTAGGCAACAAACCAGAGTTTGAATAAGGTGGGCTAAACAAGGCTGGTGTGAATGCACCCTAAGAAACTGTTAGCAGGACTTCACCCATCAACTCCGATGGGTGAAGCTCTGATGCCATCACCATATTTCCACATAGGGACGGTATCTTAAGAGTGAAATGCAAATTAGACAACTTGTGAAGGTGGGAGGTTGCATGAGACTTCATTTAGGGGTATCAGGGTAAAAGAAGTCTAGTACAAATGTTTGCTCCACCACACAGAATAAATTTTTCTTCAAATTTGTGAGCCGTATTTTTTTTTCCTTTCATTGGTTTATTACATCAAATCCAAATAAAATATGTTATTTGTAGCTATGACATAAAAAAATTCAAGGGGTATGAATAGCTTTTCAGATAGACCTGAGATCGATCAGCAGAAAATTTGAGAACCTCTAAAAGCAAACATTTTAGCAGCAACATGAAGGATTAGAGGTAACTTTAATAGTGAAAAAAAACAGGGACATAACGGTGATCCAAGGGCATCTGTTCTTAAACTGCTAAATTATTAGCTAGAATAAAAGTTGTCTGGAAGTGGAAATGTGAGACACACACCCTTTAGAACAGCATCTGTCACTCCGAGGCGACACACAGCATGCTGGGTGTGTGTGACAGAGTTGCGTTAACAAAGCCATGTGGGAATATGCGGGGAGCTGTGGAGAGACGTGAGGAAAGAGGGAATGTAACAGATGGACAGAACGTTGCGGCAGCGGAGAGACAGCCAGGCCGTATGAGATAGCGTGCAAACGAGTAATAACAGCAGTAAAGAGTGTGTGTGCAAGGCAGAAATAGAGAGAAGGGTGTTAAGGATGGGATCAGACAGTAGAAGGGTGGGCTGTGTGTCGTTTCTCTGTTTGAGTGTGTGATGTTTGCTTTGCTGGCACATTCTATCCCGTGTTTAATACCTCAGTAAGTGCCCCTGCCACAAATACTCCCTCAGAGAACAAGCTCCCATTTCCAATCTGTAGTTGTGTTTGCTTCTATTGACCTGGTGACAGCTCAGCTTTTACCATGCTAACACACAAACAGCCACCTGTCGCACTCACAAATCTATGCTAATGATCAACTCGTCCATCACATAGTCTGAATGGCCAAAATGAGGGGCAGAAATAGCAGGTAATGCTGTAAGTTTGTGAGAACAAGATATTGCTGCAAATGAGGGCCCCTGTGGGAGAAATGTGACCTCATGCACACTACATCTAAGTGCCAAAGGTCCTTGCACTGTGCTCACACACTCTACAACCACACGAATGGAGCTAGAGACCATGTGTTGACAATTCCTCACAGACAGAGGTGTTTTCACCGATGTTCAAATATAAGGAGACCATCTTGGTACAGGGATCACTCGGAGCAAAGCATGCCAGAGTCCAGAGACTTATAAATTCCCTTTGCTCCCAGGGATACACCTGATATACTGTCTTCATTTGAATGTCACCCATGAATTCTTGTTTTACAGCGCAAAGATGCGAAAAAGCAAACAATAAAATGCATCCTTAATAAAGCAATTCACTTTTAAAATAAAGCATTCTCAGCCGGATAATGCAGACTCGTAAATTGATGACTCCCCCTGCCTAATAATGTGCTGCTTCCCCAAGATTTTAGAATCAAATTCACCATAGACCAGAGTTATTTTTCCAGTACATCACAAAGATGCCCAATAGGATTGAAATTAGAGAAATTTAGAGGATTAGTCTTTAGCCATTCCTGAACCATTTCCGCTTCCTAAAAGGGTGCACTGTCCTGACACACATCAGCAAATACGAATGTTATATTGCTGCAGACTGTTTGCACCAATCTTTGATTCAACATCACTCAAAGGCCAAAGAGTGGAAACCACCTTCCACTCTTTGGCGTGACTTGTGGTTAGAAGTCTTCCAGTTCACACCTTCTCATAGGGTAATATTTAATAGCCAAATAGTTCCCCAGATAAAAGTCACATAGTCACTGGGCCATAGCTATGTGGTCCAGTTCGAATTCCCATTGATGGCCCCGCCATTGGAGGACAGGTCTTAAACATAGGTATCCTGATCAATATGCAGTCCCGTATGCAAAAAAAATTATGTATTGTGTATTCTGACATTTTTCTATCAAAAACAGCATTTTCTCCTTCTATTGTCGTGAGCCGGAAAACGGTGCCTTCTCCAGGTCGGGGGATGTCCTGCCCCAAGTGGAGGAGTTTAAGTATCTGGGGATCTTATTCATGAATGAGGGAAAAATGGAGGAGGAGATCAACAGACCGGTTGGCGCAGCATCTGCAGAGAAGCGGGCAATGTACCAGTCTGTCGTGGTGAAGAGAGAGACAAAAAGACTGCTACCCCCATGACCCGACCCCGAATAAGCAGAAGAAGATGGCTGAATGGATGGATACTTTGAGATACAGTAGATCCCTGTTGAACAGGACTGTACAGGGCCAATCTTGGCTCCCTTCATTCAAAATAGCTGGTTCACTGCCATTATTTCTTTGGACCATGTTTCATACAATATAGGCTACATACACCCCATAATAGATGCAGTGTTGGTCATACGTTTACCTAGTCATCTAGTCATTACAATTTGGGCCTTGTCAAAGTCACTCAAGACCAGTTTTCCTTCTTCTACCAATTGATGCTCAATACACCCAGCCTGCTAACAAGGCCCATGATGAAGAGACAGTGTTCTTCACATTCCTTGCATATGGTCATAATTTTATGCCCAGGTGTTTTAATATTCTGCAGTTGCAGATGCAGTAGGTGTTTTATTTGCATTTTCAATGAAGCACTGACAGAGCAAATGAAGTGTCAGAAACTCCAGGTTATTTTTAGCTTTAGCTCCTAAGGCATAAAACATAAAAACAATGAGGCAGCAGCTGGAACTACTGCAAACCGAGAAGAAGAAAAACATAAAGCAGAAAAAGAATTGCTGGATCCATCCCAGTATCTCTAACAGTGGTTAAGAGAAAGGGGCATCTTCAGTTTCTGAGGAAGTAAAGCTAGATTGCAGCTACCTGCTGGCAGAAAAACTAAAAAGCCTTTTGTTGGGATTGATTCCTGGCATTAGCAGGGTGGATTAATCCATGTGGTTTGAGGGGAATTAGTACTTTGCTAGTATTTGCACACCTAATTAGTGGTCTGAGTGGAATCTGAAGACGCCACAGACACGGCAGCAAATCATACAAATGTAGGCCCTTTCATAACAGAGCTCACCAGCTTAAGTGCCACTGGAACCAAAAATAGCTTCCATTTTAGCAGATTAGAGGCATATGGGTAGGCTTTACTTTGAGAGCCAGTGCTACAGCACTACTAGGAAGCGCTTGACACACAAATAAAACTGAACCATGGGAACAATCATCAAGGACAAATAAGAAACCAGCACAGTGCCTTCTGTGATCTGCCTGTTGGAACTTATCCACCAGTTCTGAGATCACAGTGAGAAATGACACTTTGTATATTAATCTGACACCTTGATGGATCAAACACTCATGGATTACATGCACGCACTGCCTCGTTTTGCCAGAGACAGTCATTTCCTGATCATCTCCTCTTTCATAAAGCATGCAAGCAAAGGGCAGACCTTTCAAAGCGAATGAAAAAAGGTTCACTTGTACAACACAGACAGCAAGGAGTGAAACAAAAGGAAGTGAGGCCAAGGGTTATTATTTCTTTTTTTTTTTTTTCATCTGAAGAAATATTGCACATGCCTGAACCACTGACGGAAAATGTCTTTCTTGGTGCGCATCAGCACAAATCTTCCTTAGACTGTTAATAGGGGAAAAGGCAATGGTTTCAAAGCCATTTGTTTAATGAAGTTTGAACACTGGTTTATTTTTTACAACTTAAAAGCAGCAAGGGCGACTGTTTTCTGTTTTTTTTTTTTTTTAAAAAGTAACTTTTCTTCCCATGCAGATGGAAATGATCACCATGTTATAAAATGTTGCAGTCACACAGTTAGTAATACCCCGGTATAGTTTGACTGTCCGTATCCCAGGCATGTCATTAGCCTGAGGAACAGAGGCCCTGCAAGGTCCGCCGCTGAATGCTGCTGCTCAGTTAATTAAAACACAGACTTTCAACAAAAAGCTACATTACCACCACGACAAGACAAAAAGCAAGAAAAAAGCCTGAGGCGCCAGAGAGAGCACTTCCCCATCTAGCCTCTGTGCAAGCTTCTTTAGGGTATGTAGCAACAAATTTCCAGACGCCAATCATGCGCTGTTTTTTTTTTTTTTTTTCCGTCTGGCTGTGTTTGCGTGCACGTTTGTGTGTTTGTTGTGTATTTTCTGTGGACCGTGTCAGCTGTCGCCTTTCCTCTTCCTGCTGCATCCTTTTGCAAAATTCTCTGTTCTCTCAACAAAAACCAACAGCGTCAAAACAAACAACGCTCACTGCTGATGCCACACATTAGTCTCCATGCACATTTCAAGGGAAATAAAAGAAAAATTGTATAGGCTAAGCACTGTGCCGCTGTAATGAACCGCTGCTACATGGATATGTGCTGTGCCGTGTGTGTAGTTCAAGCTTTGGGAGGAGAACGCGACACTGGTGAAAGAATAGTGACTTAATTATCTAAATGGCTGCTGGAGAGATTACTGAGGCCAGTGGGCATCCATCTCTTTCAACGCCACCAGCTTAGAGTGTGCGGCCAAGGAGGAAAGATCAAGAGATCTAAACATCAAAACGACAGAGAAGTGATAGGAGGGTGAAAAGAAATGGGACAAAAGGAATTAAATGAGAGATGGAGGACAATGTGGAAGAGAGGAAGAGGGGTGGCTCCAGGGACAGTGATAGAGAAGGTTTACTAACGGCTGGCTACGGTCAGCTTCCGGGCTAACAGCTTGGCCTCTCTTGCTCATACAAGTGTGGAGAATAGACTTGCACACTGCCAAGTGGTGACAAGGTTCATACTCAGAATACGCAGGTCTGATCCGCCATTGTGTTTACATAGCTCTCTCTTACAAGCGCCTTAACTCGCTTC
Organism: Girardinus metallicus; assembly: GCA_903067095.1. NCBI lineage: Eukaryota > Metazoa > Chordata > Actinopteri > Cyprinodontiformes > Poeciliidae > Girardinus > Girardinus metallicus. Next base: position 16,992 of record CAEGAE010079368.1, on the reverse strand, counting down.
AGTGGCCTGACTCCAGGAGGCCAAGCATAATAAACCTAAGAAAAACAACATACATCTTTTAAATGATTTGATTAATTACAGGGGACAAAACTATTCAAGCTAACCAGGCTTTTATTGGAAATAACATTGCCATGGTAGGTAGCCTGGCAAAGCCATAGCTGCAGCTAAATGTTTTCATTTTCAATCATGACTGTTCAGTGGAGCCTCTCCACTGGAAAGCCAATAGAGTCTCAGTTTGCATTGCTATTGTCCAAAGTTGTGTACAAGCATGGTAGAATGAAAACTTAAGTTTGCATCGATTATGACTAACGACCATCTTTTTATTAGTTTCGATGAAATCCAAAAGTTGGATATTTTGACAACCCTTTTAAAATCACCTACCGTGGCCACCAATTCTCCCAGGACTCGAAGCTCTAGAAGCTGTCCGTTGTGTCATCAGACTGATCCAGAGTCGCAAGACAAGACTCTGGAAAATGTACACTTAAAACATATCAAATAGTAGCAAAAAAGACTAGCACTTAAAAGCAGTGAGATGTGTTGAATGTGAGTGAAAAGTCAGATTTCTGATGGGCCACATCACTACAACACAATAGAAAGCTAAGAGGGATAATACGTTTTCTGTGCAAGCATAAACTTTATTACAAGAATGCCTACATTCTTTTGGGAGGATTTTAGCCACCTTTTTAATAGTACTCTGCTAGCCTTTTTAGCTATAAACTGGTTAACTTAACGGTCAGAATTCAGATAATCCAAGGAAGTGGTATTGTCATCATCACTTTTATTAAAGGCACAAGTAGGTCTTCGTAAGAGTAATGAGAAGGATAGAGCTCTAAAGTTCAGATCATTTGCCTGCATAGAATCAGCCGATACAACAAGAATGTGATCTTACTCCATTTGGAACATGCTGAACTTCAAATCAAACTTTTATTACTTTTTAATCTCCGGATCCACAAAGCCCCTGGAGTTGAAATGAAAAAGCCAATTCAAAGTAAATAATAGTGATTTTCCATGCATGCAATTAAACAGCAATTAATTTTATTTCAAAGTTTGTGACAATAATGAGCTTCATTTTTTTTTCCTCCTGAAGAAGATCATCAAAAAGAAATGCTAAAGGATGCAGATCAGCGAGTTGTTTTGTGTGCTGAGCTTGATTAGCTTTCAAGAATTTCTCCAAAATGCGGCAATAACTAATGAATCAAAAGGTCGACATTTTCCTCATAGACAGACAAATTAGAGCTAAAAACACTGCAGATTCTTGGTGTTCTGCACACTAAAGTACATACTCTGAAATTTTTGGTGACAGCTAATATTCCAAGCAGCAAAGTTTGCTAGGCCTCTCTTTAATTCCCAGCAACTTTGGTTGCAAAAAGCAGACAGACCACTGTTAGGCCATTTTGTCTGATGGTTTAACCAAAAAGGACAACAACAAATTTCTTTCACCTTTTTAATAGTACTCTGCTAGGAGAACAAAAACAACTGCAAAAAATATAGTTAAAGGAAATAATGTGGTTACAAGTGTGCACACTCTTCAGGTACTGGCTGAAGAGTGTGCACACTTGCACTCTGAAGAAACTTTTTAGTGCAAGTTCGTCATTCAGTCTTATTTGGTAGGATTCTGTGAGCAGGCAATATCTTGATTTGGTGACCTCTACCTTGGCAATATTTTCCAAATCGGATTGTGAAGACATCTCTTGGCCACAGTCAGCCTTCTTCAGGTGACCCCAAATCATTTTGGTCAGATTTACTTCTGGACTCAGCTATTTGAAAACTTTGCTTTTTAATTTACTTACAGTAAAACTTCTTTTTTGGAAGGTGGAAGGCCAAGGGAAGGGCGATGAGATTGCAAAACAAAATATTTCGATGTTCAACATTCTAGCAGACAAAATTGACTGGTGTTAGCAGTTGATATATTTGTTCTTTTTTATTTTTATTCACCTACACAGAAACTCCAGTAACCCAGGAGCATGATTCTGCCCCTGCCATGTTTTATTATGAGTATGGTGTACTTTTGGTGATGTTCAGTTTGTTTTTGTGCCAAACATATCTTTTGAGATTGTATCCCAAAGGCAACCTCAGGTGAGTCTAGGTGTTTTCCTCAGAAAACTGAAATTGCTACATACAGAACTAGACCAGTGCTTGCCAGATATTCCTCCAGCTTCTTCAGTGTTGGCCTTGGCCTCTTAGAGTAGAAGTCCCTTGAATAGTTTCTATATTGTAAACTAGGCTCTTGCAACAAAAGGTTTATATACTCAAGTCTTTCGATACATTTGTGTGTACCAAGAATTGTGGATGTTCTTGCGTATCTCACATTAAAAGTACAATACTGTTAACCCCATTAACTGTCAGCTGTCACATATGCTTACATGCATATGTGACAGGTATAATTTATTGTGGGTGTGCATATTTTTGAGAGCTACTACACGTGAAAACATTTGTGCATTAATAAATGTGCTCACCCAGACAGAGGTCTCCAACCAATGCAATGTGGCTGATTCCTCACTATGTCACTGACAGCTGCTGTCTGTCCAGGCATGATGCAAGTGAGTCTGAAATCCCCCCTGTGTGACCCAACAGCATATTCATCTCTTCAAATCTCAACCTTTTCAAAAGGGCAGGCACCATAGTGTCATTGGTCCAGTTGTTCAGGGTAACATCTCGCATTCATGATTTCTTCGCTTTTGTTTCAGGTGACATGAAAAGTGAGGAAGAAGCGGCAGCAGTTTCATTTCTCTCACTAAGTTTCTCTGTCTCCCCCTAATTCATGTCTCTTGGTGCTTCCTCTAAAAGCTATTCTCTGTCACTGTCCATCGTTTCATATCTGTATGAGCACAGTGGCCTTTCAGAGTGGCGCCACAGCATGGTCTGGCCCAGAGGAGCGGTTGGAGCGGTACAGATTAATGGCCTGGGAGACAGCCTAGGGCAGGTGGAATGAACAAATAGAGAGACTACTGAAATGACCATAAAAGAAGAGAAGAACTGGGGAAAATAAAGGGAATCAGGTGTGAACTCTACTATACGACGGGTATAAACTTTAGGAATTCGCTCTCGCACTAAAGTTTCGCAACACTGTGTGTGTACTAAAAATTAATCGGTTGAGAAATGAAATGGCATAAAAACATTTATTTTCTACTTTTCTACTCACAAAAAGAAAAAGAAAGAATCTAATGTCAATTTTGGCCCCAAAATACAAAAAGAAATCAAACTATGGACTATACGTTGTTTTTTTTCTTTGTTTTTTTTTTTTTTTTTTAAGCACGGAAATATCAAGTCTCAGGTTTCAGGTGTCTACAGTCTTAGATTAACCTTTTGCATTTTTTTTTGTGCAATGCAGCTAGAAATATACCTAAAAATACTTTTGAAAATAATGATAATATATCAACACAGCTAATTACAGGGTTTCCCCCAGGGTGTGATAAGGCTTGCAGGCAGCCAGGCTTTACTGCGCCCCCTGCCAGGCTAAGCATTGTTTGTATGTTTATTTTAAATAATGTTTTCTTTATACATCAGTAACAATGATGGCAGGTTAAAAAAATTATCTTTGGTGAAATGATAAGTGCAAAAGCAACAAATGATGGCAAGTACCTGAACACACAGGGTCAAGATCAGGAGTCTTATTTATTTATTTATTCATTTTAAATTAGTGCAACTTCATAACTACTGCCTGCCTCTACCCGTCGACATGCTAACAACTTATTCAAATAAGGCAACAAGTCCCGGATAATATTTAAAAGAATGCTGGACACTTATTTCCAAATTTCAATGAGAAGTGGAGGAGACAGTAACTGACTTGTTGACCTGACAATGGATGGAAGTGGGATAAGCCTTTATCCTAAATGTAGACAAAAACAGAGAGAGAGCTAGATAAGCATTATGCTCACTCTTCAGTTTAGGTAATATTTTATTTTATTTTATCTTTAAAAATTACAACCATTACATAGCTTGTTTTAAGATTCCCTGGCTGATTACTTCATTAGGATGTTAACAAAATGCAAAACATTGCTGTTTATTATCGTTTGCCTTTTTTAAAAACTATAGTCGGTGTCTAAATATTGTCAATAACGTCTTCTAATAACATAATCTGCCAACTTTTAACATTTGTTAACACAAAAACACGGTGTTTTTGTGTTAACAAAAACACACACCCTAGTGCCCCGACCACCAAGCTTAGCAAGCATGCAAAGAAAAACAGAAAAGCAGGCAGCAATTTTAATTACAAATAGCTACAAAGGTTTTTCTGATTAAAACAGTTACAGTTGGAAAATATGAAAATATGTGTGTGCATACCTGAAGCTGAAAGCAGAGTGAGAAAAGTAATCTCAAGTGTTGGAGGAAAAGTTATCTGTGTGAGGCTTTAAATGCCAGTTGCATGTAGGGAGGAAGCTCTTCTGGAGACACAAAATTTTATTTTCAAGTAACTATAAAATACCTGCAATACATAAACTAAGAATTTAATTAAAAAACTGGCTTTTTTAAAAAGATTTTACATCTCCTAAATTATATTTTTCATGACATAATACAAGTTTCCAAGTATAAAACTGACCAATAGGAATGTCTGTATGGAAACTCAAATATCAATGTCTAAACACAATCATAGATAGGAAGGTGTTTTGATTATACCAAGCGGGAAGTGCTTCAAAACAACAGAGCTAACAACAGCATCACTGAGCAGCCAGGAACACAAATTGATCAAGGAAAGCATTGCTGTCCTGTGTAAATTAAAAATAACTTGCTGAAATTGTTTTGCTGGCTACAAAGGCTTCAACACTTACTTAACATTTATTTATTTGCACAAGATCAATGAAGAAAAGAATTCAACACAGAGAAACATTTTTAAATTACAGTTTGTGACACGAGCCTTTGTGTGATTTCTGTTGCTCAATGTGTGCCATTTATAGTTTAACTAGAATTCCTCAAAGAAATTGGATGCTTACTGGAATGGGGTAATTTTCAGTCTGAGCAGAGCTGATCTGTGACCTCCCAATCTGAAACTCCAAAAACAATGTTGTTTCTGATCCTTTAGCGCACCACATTGATGTTGTTGACACGGAGAAGAAGACTTCAAGTTATTTATTTTCTGGATCTGAAAGGAGTTCAAAACTGAAGTCAGAAGAGATACAGAGGCGTAAGAAACTATTTAAGAGAAAACTATCTTTAAAAAAGAGAGAGCGATTGGGAAAGCATTAAACATGCTGGATTTGGTGACTGTAATCTCACAGAGTGAGGTTCTATATTCCTTAGAAATAGGAAGCTCGTCTGCAATCACTATGTCTCTGCTTGAAAAATGTAAAATATTGTTTTAGACTAGATCACTTTCTATGTTAATAACACATTACAAGTTGTTAAATGATCCCTCATGACAGGAATGCTTAAGACACATTTATTGCCATGCTTCTATGATCAAAGGTTAAAGTTCAAAATCTCATGATCAGCAGGACAAACCTTTGCAGAAACTATAAATCGGAAATCGACCGTAGAAGTCCAATCATCGTTAGTGTTTGAAAATTTGTATTGTCAACCTACCAGAGTCCCTAGGTATGACCAAACTTGACAACTTGGAAATACAAGCATGTTTAAGAGATTCCTTTGCTCTTTTCAAGAGCAATTTAACAATTTCTTGTAATTTCCTTAGTGAATATGTGCATGACAAATGCTACATCCTGCTAAATTCAGTCTGACAACATCCGATGATGCTTCTTGACATGTCTAAGAACTATGAAATTTCTTACAAACATGGTTTCTTTTCTCGTCTACATATATAAAAATGATTGAAATATGTTCCTGTGACAGCAGGCAGAGCCACACACTGGAAACAAGGTTTTTTCCAAACTTCTCTCTTTGTCTTGTTCTTATTTTCACTTTCCTATTTCCTCCCTCGCTTTCCAGCCCATGCCTCGGCTACACTCTCAAACACAATCAGCCACATGAGTCGGGGCCGACACAGATGAGAGAAGGAGACTCTCACACACTCACAGGAGTGGTGGAGGTTTTTAGGCAAGATCAGAGATAGGGGAAGTGAAGTGAGAGATAAAAGGAGGAGAGGAAGGGGGAAAGAAGAGACAGAAGGAGGAGGAGAGCAGGCTACAGCAGTGAGGGAAAATGAGAAAGCTCAGTGAGATGGGAGAAAAGGTGAAACAAACACACACATTCTTTAATCAATATGGTGGGAATGTGGCCCCATGGTAAATCACTTCCCTGGCAATAACAGAGCAGCCACTATCCCTCTTTTTAATATGTTGCCAGAGTGTCGGTGGGTGATACACGGTAATATATGGCTTCGAAGAGGAGAAAGACAAGACAGACAGCAGTTGTATGAATGCATGTGTGCGTGCGTGTGTGCGTGTGTTTATTACGTTACGGTGATGTATAGGCCTGGACAATTGGTAAGCGCTCAGATAAAAGAGGGGGCTCCTGCTTAGGTTGGGGAAAAGTGTCCATGCTGAACTCTACACACACACACACACAAAGGGAACAACCAGAGCTGGCTGAGAAGTCCACCCTCACCTCTATAACCCCGCTTATCATGTGTCCCTTCACATGAGCTCTCAATGCATCAAAATGTGCCATTCCTGAAGCAAGGCTCGGCCATAATATGAGAGGACCCCGAAAAAATTTCATTACAAGAGCGGAAAAAAACACAACAAAAAAAAACTATAAGTTCTCTCTTTTGGTCACATCAATTTGAAGGCAAGCAACTTTTCTACCTTGATCTCACAAATCTGTCTGCCTGTCACTACCCAGACAGTCACCAAAATATACAATGCCCCAACAAATTGACCTTCACTTTGCCATCTGACCACAGGGCACATTACCAACCATTTTTTTTTATTATACCTTCACTTGATTCCATCTCATTCAATTTCAACCTTGCCCGCTGTGTTAGAGGCTGCTTGGCAAATGTTATCATAAAAGAGAGTGGCTTCTCAATTGACTTGGGTACCCTTTAAAGTGCTGCTAAATAAGTAATGGGACATCTTATCTCGTTTGACTAGCCCGCAGCTGGATGGGTTACAGTAACCCACAGAGCATTTTTTTTGGTTGAAAAGACATCTAAAAGTCATCTAAATGCTCCCACAGAAATCTAGGCTAAGCCTGGATAAATGTTAGTTTGGTAGGGAAAAAACTGCAGTAAATACTGTTTGCAATGGCTACAAAATCAAATACCCTTAACTTGGCAAAAAGCAGGAAAAGTACATCTTTGTAAGCTGCACATGAAAAGCACAATATTTCAGGAACAATGCCTCAGTATTGTGGTAGAGACGCATCAAAAATTTACATAATGTCGGAATTTAACAATTTTTAGTTCGACTGGCCAAAGTTCAAAGTTACTCATTTTCGGTATCGGTGGCAAGTTTTAAAATAAAGTCGATCAAATAAGATGTAAGGTTTTAGAAATGAGACAGTTTTCTGTAGAGGCATGCTGGCATACACATTATCATGGAAACCCATAAATGACTGTTATAATAATGCTGCATGAATCACCAATATAATGAAATGAGTTTCAGAGCAATTGTTCTCACAAACACCTGCTGTTACATTACCTCTGAAGTTGCCACAAATCTCCTATCGGGGCACGTTTACATGATAGTTAAGTAAAGAGGATCTGGATTAGTATACAGAAACAGGAGCAGTGCACCTTAAATTTAGATTTGTGCGCCTCAAGTTTCCACAAACATACAACACATAAGACGGGGAACAAAACGTAGATCTCTCTCAATGACCCAAAGAAAACACCAGACCTGAACCTCTTTGAATTCCTGACCTGGGAAATTGAGAGCTTGTCCATTAAAAAATGCCCACTATCCTCAATGAACTGACTTAATGTTTTAAAGATGAGCGGGCCAAAATTCCTCTAGTCCCACGAATAGACTCATAAGTTATTAAAGATAATGACCGCTTCAAGGTATTACAACTGACCATTAAGAGAAAAGAGACTGGATTGTGGAGGTTCAGTCTTTTTGACATTTAACTGCGTTATATGTCACTGTTCTACTGCACAGTCAAATCAGTGCAATTCATTTGATTCTTAACAGTTGAGAGGATTGTTATGAGCACTAGATTTTATGAGTCTGATGGTACTTGCTTGACTATTTTGATTTTCTTTGCTCTTGGGTTTAAATTCATGGTTTTTGATGAGCCTTTACTGCAGCCTAAAAACTTCCTGTAAAAGAAAATCTGTCACACGGGTTGGTCAGGTTAGAGCTGACATTTTGTCTGAGTGGTATTTCTTTTTTTTTTTTTTCCTCGCTGTAAAAGCAGAAAACTTGGGAGTTGTATCCGACTGCATTTGACAAGTTGTCTCCACTCTCAAACACAGAGTAAAGCTGCTCTCATCTCTTTGTGAACACATTCTCAGTGCTCCCCTGACAACTACAACGACAGGCCAAACTAAATGCAGCAGAAACTCTGCTAAAACCAGCACACTCAATTTAATCTTAATTAGCCGACCATAAAGAGCGGCGCATTACAACTGATGCAGATGAGGCTGTTTTGCTCCGCTTCAATCTGGTTCTCCCTTTAAAAGCCATTTTGATATTGCTCAAATTTCACACTACAAATCCTAATGACATGTGGGCCTAATGATCTGTGTTTAGCTTCAGCTTGTGACAAACCCATGACGCGCCGTCAGGCCAACTGCTCTTAGAGGCGACGCTTCTGATGACTGACATCAAAGGCATAGCTACAGACAGCAGTCAGCGCTTTTCTTTATGAACCTGCATCTCATTTTCCATGCAAGTTATGTACTGCTTAAATTGGACCTTTTGATTTCTTGTGGCTGAATTATGAGTTGCGATACACTCAAGGTGTAATACACAACACCCATGGGTCCTTTTATAAAGAAGCAGCGTAAAAAAAAAAAAAAAAAAGAATTTCCTATAAGATTCTCCCACTGGTTCTTGATCATTTGTAATCATTTGTAACCACTGAAGGCTCCATTGGGTACATGGTCGTAAATAAGCTTCTCAAATGGTCAGAACAGAACTTTTCGCCTAGAACGCAGGGATCTATGCAAGTGGAGCGCATGCAAACTGGGGACGGTTCTATTGCATTTGATCTCAGGTATCAACAACCAAAACTGCGGGGACCTAGACTCAGAAGCAAAACTTGCACCAAGAGAGGATATAAAATATGTGGATATTCTCCATACTCAGCAGAGACTGTGAAAAAGGGAAGGAAAAAAAGCTGTGAAATGTAGAATATGATATACGGTGAGGGTCAACCCAGAGCTCTAGGAGTAGTAGAAAAGCAGATGAGGCTTAAATGAAGGGGATAGAGTGTGTTTATGTACAGAATACACACAGAAAAATATACCAGACACTACTAGGTATTCACACACTATAGATAGACTGTGACCAGAGCAGTGACAGCAGCAGCATGGAGAATGATATTAATGCGCCAAAGATGCACCCGCTGACCTACTGCACCTGCCATTGTACACTGAAAGGGCTCACTATTATAGATGCCAGCAGACGGATAAGTGATTTGTGTCGAAGACATAAATGAAAAAGGTAAAGGAAACAAAGAGGGATGAGATGGAAAAGGGGGGACTTCAGGAAGAGGCTTCAAAAAAAGCGCAATAATTTACAGGTGTTGTAAAAGCAAAAATGCCAAACTGTTCTCTAGAGGCTGGTTTATCCATATCTGTAGTCATCTTTCATCAGGAGAAAGCAAAAGGCTCAAGTCGTCCCTGAAGATCGTCGGGGCTAAACTTTGGCTTCAATTAAGGTATTGTTTCACCTGCCCTGTGAGAGCTCTTGGTAATGAAGTAAGGAATGTGTGAGAACACGTATAGAAAACTCATCTGAATTAACTCCACACTGGTGTTAATTTGCATATTTTCCTCATTCACGTTCCTTCAAAGATGTAGAAAACATACACAGTCTTGAACTTTTGCACGGATCGTCATGTTGCAAACCACAAACAAAGACGTCATTTTATCTGATGCACAACAGCCCCCTTGATTCCAATACCCTTGAATAAAACCCAGTGCCTATATGAGTCACCCAATAAATAAGCTCCTCCCAATCTCCCAATATAAACACTATATATGTATATGACTGGTAATAAGCAGGGCAACAAGAAAGCTATTGCTGGAAGAACAACATCTTTCAGTTTGCCACGAGTCACATGGGAATCTTGTAGAAGAAGGTGCTCTGGTGAGATCGAAAAACTAAAGACCTCAGTCCACCTACGATGTGATGTGGGAGGTAGAAAACAAATGTACATTGCCCAGATCAGGCCATCCCCGCTGTGTAACGTAGTAGCAGCAGCATCATCATTTTTGAAGACACTTTTCTCCAGCAGAGACAGGGAAGCTGGTCAGAGTTGATGAGAAGATGGATGGAGCTTAATACGGGGCGATACCGATGGAAATCCTGTAAGAGGGTGCATGACACTAAAGAGTGGGCAAAGGCTTAATCCTATTGCATATTTTAAAAACTCAATATTGTCCTTACACGATTACATTTTGTTTGTTTGGTCCATCACATAGTCCTAATAGATACGCTGGGATTTGTGGCTATTTTGTGACAAGCCAAGAAAAAGTTTAACAGGTATTTTATTTTATTTATTTTTTTTAACCAAGTGCTGAATTGCAAGTTCACTTTCCACTCCATTGGTTCGAGTGTGGAGCAGTAGGTGCGGGCAGGCTGAAACTTTATGTGCTCCCTCCGGCCTATTCCGGTTGATAAAGGCCGCATTCTGCCTGGCATTTTGAAAACACATCCACGCCTTGCACCGCACCCCCCCACCCCTCCAGTCACTTCCACCTCAAAGCCTCTAGCCCCTCTCAGTGTGGCTTTCCCTCCCTTGGGTGCGCTGCAGTTTACGGACCATGACACGCCAGCTAGATAATCCCAGTGAGACCGAAGCGCCATTAAGAAAAGGAGGCCGCTAAAATGCCAAACCACAATATCGACCCCTCCTCTTTCTCCTCTTCTACTTCTGCCTCTTTCTCTTCTCCTAGGTTTGCTCGGTGTGTCTTCCTCACAAAAGACACCTGGTACTGCATCTCTTTATTAATGCCTGGAGGCAGGGGGAAGGGGGTTATTTGGAGTGGGGGGGGTCTCGCATAACTTCTCCATCGTCCACACAGTCACTTATCTATGGTGAAAAGCATGACTACGCTGCGGGTGCCCCCTTGACAACACGAGCTGTGGGGCTCCGTGTTGGTGTTTATGCGAGCCCTCAAAACCAACTTAAAGCTAATCATGTCACATAATGGAGACACCTAGACATGCTGTCAGCCTGCAAGGTTAATGACACACCTGTATGCAAGCCGCGCGAGAGACGAGACGTTCAATGTGTGTGTAAATCAGCGGAAGTGTCTTTTTTTCTTTTTTGTTTTGCAGACTCATGTGCCTGGTGCATGTGACTGTGCGTGTGTGCATTATTCATTGAATATGCTGTAAAGCCTTGAGACACTGCAGCTCAAAAGAAAATGGTAAAAAGGAAACCACTGCTCATATCTGTCAGCATCACACACACACACACACACCCCCACAAAAAAAAAGAAAAAAAGAAAAGCCTTCTGCCTCAAACGGGAGCTCACCTTTGGGGAATAGCATGCTCATGTGAAAACTGTATGCCTTGAAGGTGAGCCAAAGAGGAGAGATGGAGAAACTGAAGAGAATTTGGTTAACTTCTTACAAGAGGGAAACCCCCCCCAAAAAAACAAAAAAACATTTAAGTCTCCTTGCAAAGGATCAACTAAGTTTCTTTGAAATCGATGCCACTTTAAGGGCACATTTCCATAGTTCTCAACTTCATCTCTAAACAAATACTCAAAATCTGATCAAACAAGCCATTATGTTGACAACTTTCGATTCCATTCAATGTCAGAAGCGTCTGCCGGCAACCTTTTGAGGAGAAGGAGGCGGTCGACTAAATTATGCAAATGCCTGTCAGTTTAACGAATCAGAGGCAGAGAATTAGCAGGCTGTTAGTCTCTCTTAGACCCTGCAAATGCTGCTAATACAGATGAAGGGCTGCAGCCTGATTTCATTATCGCTCCTCTGAAAAAGAGGAGGAAGCAAGAAGAAAGAGGGGAGAGGAGGAGAGAGTGGCGAGGGAGAGAGAAAAATGAGAGAATGGGAGATGGAGACAAATGTGTGTGAAAACACGGCCCTCTATTCGGGGCTCTATCAACTCCAAATATCAAATTAGCCAAATGAATGGTACAAGATAAAGGACAGCACGGGGAGGAGAGCGAGCACAAGCAGACGGGCGAATGAAAGGAGTCCAGGGAGAGAGGGAGGGATGCTGGGGTGCGTTAAGAATGGGAGGGATCGGAGAGTATTTCAATAATCGATAGAGCGTGAAGTGAAGAAAGTGAGACACGGAGAAGGAGAGAGAAGGAGAAGCAGGATATCACAGTTCATTAGTCATAGCTGGTGACAACTAGAGACTGTAGCTCCAAGATTGTCACTAGGTCTTAATCAGATGAGAAACGATGGGATGCCAGTCATTAATTCCAACAGCATTATACCGTCTATTGTCTGCCTCTGAAGGAGCTTATCGCAATCTCTCTACCTCCGACGGCTGCTGCTCCTCCTGCTTCTCCGCCAGCAAACAAGCTGCCAGCGAACTCACCAGGGAAACTCTAAAGAGCGGGGGAGAAACTAAACTCTCCCTGTTTTGAAAAGTCTCACTCACTCTGCCTTTTTTTTTCCCCCCTTTTCAAATTCTCTCTCAACTGCTTTCACCCTCTCTTATGGCACAAAAACACGCAAGAGCGGGAAAAATGTGTAATGCTACTGTAGCTCTCGGTGCTGTCTGAAAGCATCTCTGTGGCATAAACCAAGAAATCAATTCATTCCTTTTTGCAGCAGCCCATTAAACGAAGCCAAGGAGACTCTGAGCATTTTTTTAATGACATATCGTTAGATTATATTATCCATAAACTTTAATTGATGCACAGAAGCCGTGTGGATATTTATATACACACATGTCCATTCTATGCAAGCAGAATACCAACAGAAAACGCAAACAGGAAAATAATCAAAGTGTCATAGTCTCATTTAACTCTCCTGCTCATATGTAGGCAAATAAATACTGCAACACACACCTTCAAATGCACATCCCTGCTAGATTTTTTTTTTCCTCTACAGGTCTGTTCCTGTCAGAACCGTGGCCCAAAACCCTCAGTCAGCCCGCTCAGCTGGGAACGGCCTCTCCAGCTCAAACAACATCGCTGCATGGCTGGAAGTGTGTTTACTGTATCTGTACCATGACTCCGAACCGGCTGCCTCTCTCACCACAGCCAAACTAAACCTACAGCCAGCACCCAGCTACCAGTTTGAATGTGCTGTGTAAATTCCAGTAGATATGTTTAATCTACTACTTGCATACTTAATCTTTCTGCTTGCATGGAATGGAAACGTAAGAGTTCATGAAAGATGAATAAATATGGAAACGATGGGATGGAAGCAGACAAAACTGCTTCAGCTCTCTGCCACTGGATTTGTCTTTATTTAGTATTATTAGACATGTTGATATTCTTCCTAAGATACAGTTTAGCACTTACGTTTTTCATGTCACTTTTTAGAATCGATTTTTATCTGGGCAAACATATTAATCATTTAATCCACGAAGGCTGGAAAATAGAACGAAGGGCATCACAAATGCCCAAACTGCTGAGAATGTGTGTAAATATTGCACTGGAGTTGATTTTCCATTGTACCAGTCATGTGTAGAAGCTCAAACAGTGAAGCCCAAATATGTCTGGCTCTCAAAGCAGCTTAAGCAGACCAGTCCTACTTCAAACCAAAAATATCTATAGAAGGGGTGCTGTGGTGGCGCAGGTGCAAAGCACAACCCACGTATGGAGGCTTTAGTCCTCATGCCGGTAGTCGCAGGTTCAATTCCCGGCCTGGTGACATTTGCCGCATGTCTTCTCCCTCTCTCAATCCCTAATTTCCTGTCAAGCTACTTTCAAATAAAGGCCACTAGAGCCTCAAAAAATCTTTAAAAAAAAAAAATATCTATAGAACAGAGGTGGATCATGGCATCCATTTCAGTGTTAAAAAAAAAAAAACCTTCTTCATAAGAGCAAAGCAGACTGAAAAACTTTTGAATCCAATAGAGCAAAAAAATAAATGAATAAGTAAAGGATGGAGGTTTGCTATCCTGCAAACTTTTTATGATCTTGAAGATTAGGAAGTTCAGAACAGACTTGACAAACAATGCTGGGAAAAGAAACAAAAGGATGTTTGAATCCAATTATATCATAGTGTTCACCAACCTTTATCATTACAGGTGGCTTACAGTGGCAATGAAAGGAAGGTAAAAGCTTCCAGATAAACCCTGACTTACAGAAATCTGCACAAATTCAACTAAATTTACTTACTTTATTTTAGAAGACATATCTTCCATTGCTAAAGAGCCAAAAAAATAATAATAATAATAACCTTAAGAATGTAAATAAGCAAACCCAGGAGTTTGAGTGAGATGTATCAAAAATCAGAAGTGAAAGAAAATTTTACAGCTCGACTTGCCCAAAATTGGAGACCGTTGTGTTAGAAATTAAAAATCTGCTCTTATAGACCAGTGAACATACCATACTTAGTATGTTATACTTTGACAGCTTTCAAGAAACATCACAGTTAAGACAAGGAATTGCACTTTGTAGGAAATTCAATCAGAAACAGCTGTTTTAGTAATGTTATAAGATGACATAAGGTTTTGATTAAATGTCAGCCCCAACTAATTCTATCTTAATTTTAAAATATTGCTAAACTCTGTTATACAGCAACTCCTGTGCATACATAGTCATGTGTCCCCTCTGTCTAATGTAAATTATGAACAATCACTTTTACCCATAAAGCAAGAAACACAACTTTAAATGTCAATTATATGACTTAATTTGTTGTTGAAAGAAATCATAATCAGCTCAAAACTGTTCAAACTAGTCAAAACTTCACAAATGTACAACTTACATACAACAATGTCAACAAATAGAAGAAGGCAAAGAATGTCATAGCCAAATTGGTGTGTCTAACATCACAAATGCAAAGCACTGCCTGGACGCAATTACTGGTCATAATGCCCATACTTTCGATAAGACACTGAGATACTGAAACATTGTGTAAATGATAAAGCAAAAAAAGTTACAAAAATGTGGGTTAGTTGTAATCGCTATGGTAACAGTATTAAGCAATAGCATAGCAAATTACATTTCTGATATCATCCAGTGTTTTCCAGTGATGTGCATTAATTCAAGACTTGAATTATTGCCAGCAAAAACGTGATAAAACATAATATTCTATTTACATTGCTGCGAGTTGGCGAGTCTCATTTCTGCAGCCTTGAAAAAGGACTTTACGTTTTGTAGAGCTGTAAATCCGAAACAATTTGTGCAATACAAAGTCTGCTTAACAACAATCAGCAGTCTATTTGCAGTAGTGATTATGCCACTGTGCCAACAATACATGTTTACATTAGCTTGTGGACTCTCTGGACACAGCTTAGCTTTGATGCATGCAGTACGCATGAATGTTGCTAAATCCCATCTAGGAGAGCTTTTCTATCTGATCGTGTGAGAAGGTGAGAGACAGTCTGAGACTGTGTGAATTTATGTGACAAAACAATTCTGTGCTTGAGTGTGTGCAACTTCGTGCGTTGTACAAAACGCAGCAGAACGGCGGCTGCGAATTCATGTGTAGCTACATGCCTCTGTTGCCTTTTACCGTTGCTGTGTGCTACTACGGCTACGTGTGAAACACTGCTAGATAGTGCGACTGCTTGTGACAAAGTGGTTGTGTGTGTGCATGCATAGGGCATTTTGTCAATGAGGGAGCGACAGGGAGCTTTCTGTATCACTTATTTGTCAGTAGAGCTGGTGTTTCACTTAGCCGAAAATACCAGAGGAGTACCTGATGACACACTTTTGTCTCTGCACTCTGACTGACCTCCCATCACACCACGAGAACTCGCACAGAGAAGCGCAAATGTACTCCTCGTACAATGCACATCCATAAATTTAAATAGGAAAAGCATTACGTATCCACATATTTCATAACAGAAACACAGGCTGAACACCTGCGGCTGTAAATATTTGAAGGCACATGAAACAGCCCAGAACTCAGAGGATGTAATGTTTTGCCGAGTTAAGAGAAGTGCAGGCAGATACTGTATCCAAGGAATAGGAGGTTTGATCTAGATGCATTCGCAGCAAGGAGTTCTGTTCAATAAACCATAATAGATCGGCCCCAGCTGTGGAACCCTGCTTACATGTATTTCAGAGTGCATATTTGTGCATTGACATGCCTCTGTGGGGTCTTCTGCAGGTCTGCGTCCTTCAGCTACATGTAAAATAAGTCTTAGTCTAGCTGCACGTCAGCTGATTGCCTTAATTTTTCTCTTAATAGCAAGATAATATTTCAGTGTCTTTTGTCCCTTTTTCTTCTCCTCACAAGTTGTACAGAAAGCAGATGCATGCCTCAGCAACAAAGCTGGGAAAGGCCTTGAGAGTTCAAGGCAGAACTGTAAGCTCAGCATAACAAAAAAAAGCTGCACTGAGATGGCATGTTCAGTTTAGTTCAGTGAATGCAGTCAAAATATGACAAAGCCGTGGATTTGTGTTTGGGTTTTTTTTTGTCAAGATTCGCAGATATAAACATCAAACTGTGCTTTGGGTATACAGGTAAAAAAATAAATAAATAGAGCCATTGACAACTGTTTTTTTTTTTTTTTTTCCCCAAAATGGAATAGTTTTAACTTTTTAGAAAAATGCCTTGCAGAAATTTTTTATGTAAAATCTTTCTTAATGCAAGTCCTGAAGTTAAAAACAACACATTTAATTTTACATGACAATAACTCTGGAGGACGTGCATTAAGTAGCGAATAATTGAATTTGAAGAAAAATGTGTGACGCGCAAGCGTACGCAGTCTCATTTACTGTGCAATCATAAATTACATCTAGTGCAACTAATTGCCTTAAAGTGTGACAATTTACATCTGGTAAACGGAATCTACCAATGTGATGTTATTTCAGTA